>PVKZ01005690.1:0-47993 GCA_004027375.1 Macroglossus sobrinus
GGATTTACAGAGTCCTCTGTGTTGCATGGATGTTCTACACAGGATGTGACATCATGTGTAGTTTTTAAATGGCCTCTATTTTAAGAAATTATGATTTCTTTTGTGAGGTAGTGTGATTAATAAATCACTGTGAAATGCTTTCTGAGAGCTTACGCCTGTAATCTGTTTCAGAATGGTCTCTACTGTTTGAGAAATTAGAACTATCTTTGCCAGTGAATTTCCAAGTTTTAAAATGTCAATTAAAAAAGGACCAAAATAAATGGTAGAAAAATGATTGATTTGTTTGCAAATTTGTTGTTTATTAATTTTAATACTAATGCTTAGAATACTGTGTATATGTATATTTAGTGTTATAGACTTCAGCATAAATCAGTTATTTTTATTTTGTTTTTAAATTTTGTTTTTAGTTTTCTTATATAATAGAATTTTTAAATATCTATTAATCTTAAAAACAGCTTCCGAGACAGGGTCTCTCTCTCCTTTCCTCTCAGTGCTTCTTTACCAACTAATCCAGTCCAGCTTTGGAACCAAGAAAAGTGACTCAGTAGAATTGTAGCTAGTCTCTTTTTTACTTATTAGAATTCAACCGCGCTTGCTTGGCAGAAGCAAGCGAAATGTGCCCCAAGCGTGCCATTTGGCTCGCTGGATAGTCGATGATGGCAGTCAAGCCTAAAGCCCCCAATGCTCATTAGTAAACTTATTGGATGTTTAATCATTTTACAGTTTTCTAGACCACTGACCATGAAGTTTTCCTTGCCATGCTAGAGGCATGTTGAAAGACTATAAGAGAAACATTAAGATAAAAGAAAAGCAAAAGAAACTGATAAAAATTGGAAAAGATGAAGAAGGCAGGTATCAGGAAGGGCTGGCAAGTGAGGGTGTCTGTGTGTGTAGGGCAGCTTCTTCATCTGGGTGATAAACAAAGCCTGAGCGATAAAGGGTCTTGGTGAAGATTTCTGCTGTCCCCTAAACCAGAGCTTCCCGATGTCAACGTGCACACGAATCATCGGGGAGCCTGTTAAAACGCAGATTTTGATTCAGCAGATTCAGGGCAGGACCCAAGATTCTGCATTTCTCGCAAGCTGCCGGGGGAAGCCAGAGCCCACTTCAGGGGCAAGGTTTTATTGCTCAGTAGTCAGGATTACGTAACTGTCTTTGCCGACTTCCCAGGACCACCACCAGATGGCAGCATGTCCATCTTCTCTGGCAGCTGTTGCTGAACATGTTCCTTAGGACCAAGAACAAGAGGTTTGGGATCTTCTGACTGGCTAAAGCCTGGCCTTTTAAGTGAGCACAGATCCAGCTCTCTGAAGCTTTTCTCACTGGTCCTCCAGCGGGGAGACAGCTGCCTTCTGCACTGTGCTGGTACAGGCATCTCTAGCACAGCACAGCACTCAGAGGATGCTGGAGCCTTCTCTGTGTGTCGGTTTCCCCTTAGATAGGGCCTGTGACTCAGAGGCCATGGTTGGTTTCTGCATTCTCCAGCACCAAGATGGTGTCCTGTCCTGTTTTTAGTAAACACAAGCCCACAGTATTTACTTAAAGGATGCTCAAGATATTTTTTCTTATTATAAAGGCAATATATGGTTTATTTCAGGAAACTTAAAAATATAGGGAAGGAAAAAAACATATATTAATTCTACAAAAACCCACCTACTCCCAAAACTTAACGTATCTGTGATTTGCTTATTTAGTCTTATTCCATGAATTTATAGTTATTCATTTTATTTTATTTAATGAAAATGAGATGAGTACATAAATTTAAATTGATAAAATGTGTATAATAAAACTTACAAGTTTTACCTTTTTTAGCTTGAAAGAAAGATTTCAGGCAAGAATGAAATCTTTTGAAATGATTTATTTCTACTTTCTAACACTTCTGAACACTATGTTAACTTCAGATCTCTTTTAGTTTGACTTTTAGTTTTAAATCTGCTTATACACTTATACATATACCTACTAAATGATCACTGTAGAAAATTTGTAAAAATATAATTTTATGTAAAAAGCAAAAATTTATCGTAATTACAGTTTCCCATATTTTAATTCAACCCTTTGGTTGTTATCGTTCAGTGCTTACATGGTAGTCACTTATTTTTTAGAAACGTGATTAATATGTATAAACAAACTTTATATCCTGATATTTCCTTTGTCTCTCATTAAGCTTATAGAAATTTTAGGAAAAAACCAGACAAGTTTAGGGTAATAAACACATCACCCATACCTACCAGGGATACCATTGTCAGTGTTCTAGCCTTTCCTTTTCTGCATTCTTACATTGTTGATATCATTCTCTGGTTTCTTTTCTGTTGTCTGGAACTTTCTCTGCCCGATAACTGCCTTCAGAACCACACAACCATTCATATTATGCAACCGCATCTGGTTACCTCTGTGGTCAAGCGTGGTATATATATTTTTTTTCAGTTTCAGGTGACTTTTATACTGATGCCCCTGGTGGAAATATGAGGTTCCTGGAAAGCTTGTAATGGCGTGAGTCAGGGAGGCAAGCGGCAGGTTGCTATCTGCTTGATAGTGAAGGAATTTCCTCCTTTACCAAGGGTCTTGTTTTTCTGTATTGTGAATTCTTTTTTGTGTCTTCCTGGGTGTTTTAGGATGAAGGTGGGAGGGCGGAGTCCAGGAATGCTGGTCTGTTATCGTTACACTACGTACATGTCTTCTATCTCAGGGTGGGCTTCCCGCTGAGGGGGATGGAGGTCTTCTTTGACAAATGATTTCCCTTTCCTTTTCTCCGGAGGATAGTGCTAGAGTGGGTCTTGTTCTGTCTGGCACCTGAACGTCACTTGATTAGATGGCAGTGAAGTTGGTGTGTGTGTGTGTGTGTGTGTGTGTGTGTGTGTGTGTGTGTGTTTCTAGATTTCTGACTTGATTTATTGAAAGGTCATCTGGCTGTGTATCGAAAGGCACAGCAGCTAATGTCAGAGCTCTGATGGACCCCTTGCAGCATCATGTGGGCTCCCTGTCATGGGAGCACCTGAAAAGCCAGCACCTAAGGCTTGTTCTTAAGGAGAACAGTCTTTGGGCTCATGGAGCCTGTTTTGCTTGTGCTCCTTCAAACCAAAGTGCCTGGGAATTTACTTCGTCCTGAGGCAGCCTGTGGCCAGTGACAGACAGGTGTGAGCATTTGAACACTCATTTTCCTCGCCTTGGATGGGGACAGCTGTGAGGTGTGACTCACTCCAGACCTCCCCTGTAGGATCAGGCAAGTCTGCTCTCAGTATGGGACTTGACCTGAGTTCAGACTATGGCCCGCCTTCCTCCCTGACCCCCAAACTGCTTTCTCCACTCACTTGTCTCCTCCTTAATAAACTACTCACATACAAATCCTTGACTTAGGGTTGGCTGCTAGGAAACCTGACTGCAGGAAGGATGCTTTTTACTTTTTTACCATTTTCAAACAGTCCATCTCTTTTAAAGTATTCTTGCTTTGCTTTGCTAGACCATGACACTGAACATTTGTTCATCTCTTTGCAATGTGATAGTGCTTACGCTGCAGGCCAGGCCTTTTTCATTGGGTGTGAAGACAGGTGTTCAGTTTTGCTCCCCTATCTGTTCAGAAAGATTGTGTTCTAACCAAGAGTGCTTTTTGAGTGCATAATCTGATACCAAATAAAACATTTGCCCTTTTTCAACATTCCGTCAGTAGGCATTTCCTAATCATGACTACTTTCTCAAGTAAATTGAACCAAGGGGGTGTTGTCTTCTCTTCGTTGGCCAGAGAGATGGCTCCTTACTCTTGGCTTTTTCTGCTTGCCCGTGTGACACCTGTGTGGCTGTCAGGTACAGTAGTCCCCTCTTATCTGCAGGGGATACGTTCTAAGACCCCCAGTGGATACTTGAAACTGTGGATAGTACTGTATCCTATTTTTTTTTTTTTGTACATACATACCTATGATAAAGTTTAATTTTAGATTGGGCACAGTAAGAGATTAACAATAACTAATAATAAAACAGAACAATTATAACAATATGCTATAATACAACTTACGTGAATGTGGTCGTTCTCTCTCTCTCTCTCTCTCTCTCTCTCTCTGAAACTGAATGGCTACTAAGGGACTTGTGGGCAGGTGGCATGTTCAATGTGGGTACACAGGGATGATTCATGTACCAGGTGGCACGGAGCGGTGTGACATTTCATCATGCTACTCAGAACAGCATGCAATTTAAAACTTATGAACTGTTTATTTCTGGAATTTCCCATCTAATATTGTTAGACTACTGTTCACTGCAAGTAACTGAAACTGTGGAAACCGAAACTATGGATAAGGACTGCTGTAGTTGGAAGTTGCTTTGCACTAAGTCATCCTCCTGCTGTCCCTTCCCTGAACTGTTATATCAGTTATCTCCTGCTGTATAACAGACCACCCGGAAACTTAGTGACATAAAACAATAAGCATTTTTTTTTTAGCTCATGATCCTGCAGGTCAGCAATTTAGGCTGGGCTGTTCTCATAGCCTTAACTGAACTCCAAGTGTCTGTAGTCTTGCTGATCTTGGCTCTCTGACATCTATGTGGCTCAGGTTTAGACAATTGGGCTGATTCTTCTTTGTTCTATGCTGTCTCATCCCACAGAAGACGAGCCTGGACCTGGTCACAGGGCAGAGGTCAGGGTCTCAGTAGAGCATATAGAACTAAACAAGACCTCTAGAGGTCCAGGCTCAGAGCCAGCACAGAAGTCCCATCCACTGCATTCTGTTGGTCATAACAAGTCAGGAAGCCAGGCCGAAATCAAGGATCTGAGAAGAGAAGAGTCTCCACCTCCTGATGGGAGAAGCTGCAAAGTCACTTGGCAAAGCGTGTGGATTAGCCAAGGGGTAGAGAATTGTGGTTGTTTTTTGCAGCCTCCTGCAGCTGTGACCTCAGTATTCAGAAGCATCACCTGGTGTTGTTTTGCAGGACTGAGCAATGGCGATGGACCCATTAGTGAGAGCGACCTTTTCCAGAAGGCCTGTGTGCAGCTGGTGAAGTACATGAACTCAGGGAACCAGTTACTGCACAAAAACTTTATGAAGCAAGATGTAGTCCAGAGGTTCTTGCGCATCCTTTCTTCTCTGCAAGGTAATTTTTCTCACGGCATTCAATTATGTGAAAGATGATATATGCTCGTGCATTAAAACTTTTTCTGTTATCTTTTAAAAATTAATTTAAGGAATAAATGAAATGATCTACATGTTAAACATTCAAACAGCACAGAACATTCTTCAGTGAAAAGTCTATCATCCACCCCTAACCTTCAGTCTCTAAATCTCATCCCCGGAAGCAACCTCTGTTACTAGTGTTTCATATGTCCTTTTAGAATTATCCTTGGCATAGACTGTCCTTTTTAATATGCCACAGATATTTTTCTTTTCTGTATGGATATTGACTAATGTTGTTATATAAAGTTAATATAAAATTGCTTGTTAATTTTTTTTAATTATGGGAAATCAGGAAGTTTCCAGAAAAGAACTTTAGGTGACAAACTTTAGATAATGAGGGGAAATTCTAGAAATCCTAAGAAGGGAAAATTTTGTCTTTTTAACATCAGCAGTTAGTATGGGCTATAAAGCACTCACGTGGACCCCATAGGGCTGAGATGTCTCAGTTTTACAGAGAGCTACAGGAAGGCGTGGCCAGTGACCCACAAATGATCTTTGGGGTACGTAGCAGATTTTAGTGCCGAAGGCTTGGAGTTATGAATTTTAACTCGACCACTTACCAGATCTGTGACCTTAGGCCAATTACTTAACATCTTTAAACTTTGGTTTCTTCTTCTCTGCCTTGTCTGGGGAACTAAACTTCTGAGATGACCGATGTAAAATACTTAGTCCAGTTTCCTGCACATAAAATGCTAACACCCACTAGCTATTAGAGCAGGTGGAGGTGAGGCAAGTTTGCCAGGCCGTTCTTTCTTTCTCGGATATGAGTGGGTCAGAGATAAGTGACTCACCTGTGACTCTGGGATGAGGCCACCTTGTTTGGGGTCTAGTAGACATAGGCCATTCTGTGCAACCACTTCTAGGAAGCTTTGGTGTTCGGACTTTATGTCATCTAACCCATGACACGTGAAGACGGGCCTCATTTATACTTAGGGTTGTGAAAATAAAACATTGGTCTTTGGTAAACATCTAAGGGCTGCAAGATGAGAATGCTACCCTTGACTGTCCTTCATGTCCTACGGCCTGTGCTTTCTCTCTCTCTCTCTTTCTGTGGGGACTGTGTATGCTGGTGTACTCCTTCTACCTCTCACTTCGGCTAGGTTACTTTCTCAGTTCCTTCCTGCCCCTTGCTCTTCCTGTCTTTCCTGAAGGCCTTCTCCCAATTCTCTTTCAGCATCTCTCATCCACCCAACTCTCTTGAATTGTTTTTCTCTTTCCCTCTGTTTTTCTCTTCTTCATTTCCTTAATTGGCCACGGGATAGAATATTTAGAACTATTTCTGTTGGAAGTGGCAGACGGATTCAAATAGGCTTAAACAAGCAAAAAAGTGACATTTTAAACAGTCATAGTAGGGATGCCAGGCTGCCTTCTGGTACAGCTGGTCCGATGATCTAACCAATGTCAGCAAAACCCAGTATCTCCTATCTTTTAATCCAGCTGGCTTTCACCTTAGACTCTCTGTGGAGACAAGATCCAGGACTTCAACTATTTTTAACCAGAGTTTCTGGACCTACAGACCCAGCTGTCTCTCAAGTTTGAACAAAAGTCCTTCACTTTTGGTTACAGTGTGTATCTCTGAACCAGTATTTGTGGCTTGGGGGATGGTGAGTCCTGATTGGCTTAGACCCACATCAGACCCCGCCCCCTGCCCTGCCCTGTGGAGAGTGCAGCTGGGTAGGAGAGCGCTGTTAGCAGAAGACAAGCAAATAGATAGATTCTGGAGCACAAAAAATTACAAGCGTCTGATATAAAAGTTTGTATTTCACACTTTTATGTTGCTGTTTCCTGTTAAGATGATAGGGTAGCCTATATTGATTTTTTCCCTCATTTTCAAAATGGTTATGTTGAATGTTAAAATAAATATTCATTTAGAAGACTTAGAAAAATATAGGAAGTAAAAACTAGCAAATGCAAATAAATCAATTTGCTCTTATGTCGGTGACCCTGATTTCTTACCTTCTTCTCTTCCTCCTTGCTTTCTGACGGGTAGGATTGCCAGACAAAATACAGAATGTCAGTTGAGTTATAATTTCAGATATATAATGAATGCATTTTTAGTATAAGTATGTCCCAAATTTTGTATGAAACATGCTTTACTAAAATTTTATTTGTTTTTATCTGAAATTCAAATTTAACTGGCATCCTATATTTTATATATTTATTGGCTATATCTGGCAATTTACTTATGAGGGCCTCTTTAATACACTAGGATAACTATTAACCTGTCTCCAGACATCAGAGATCAGGTGGAAATACTTATATATCAGGATACAAATTAGGAATCGGGATTACACCATTCTCTCACCATTACCCTGTAACCCTTGACTTAATTATTCTATAACATCTCCCTGTATTTCAGTGTTACTTAAGCAGACACACTCTAAACATTATGCAAAATTTAAGCTGGCCTCTTGCCCTTTTAATCTCAATAGAATGCCCTAACTCAAGTATTTTTCCTTAAGACACAATCATCATTCTACTCTCCTCCTGGGCCAGGCTCTGCTCTCCTTAGAGTATTTTTAACCTTCCCAAGAAGCTTTGCGAGTGGTTAAGTAGCCTGCCCAAAGCAATCACTTGTTTATAGTTTCCTCAGTGCTTAAACCACTGATCAGTAATTCGTGTTATTTATGTACATATGGGTTGGGTTGTAGCGGGGACAGAAATCATATGAGCCTTATCTTGGAGTGTGACATATTCTTATTTTTGAAAGAAATTCCTCCTGACGTGGTCTGTGACATTAATCGCGACTGTGCCAACACCTTCATCCAGTGTTTACTGGAAAAACAAAAATGGCCGGAAGTGCTCCTGCTGCTGACCGGCAAAGTCAGCGGAGAACCGCCGCTTGGAAACTGCCTCCTTAAAGAATGCAGCCTCTCAGCCCTTGACCTCTGCACCATCATCCCGCTGCTCTGCACCTGGGACCAGCGCAGGACACAGCTCCTGGGCTGCCTGGTAGACAGAGGAGGTGAGCAGGCTGAGGTGGTAAGCGCGGTAGGCCTCATCCCATGGGCGTTCAGACAGCCGTCTGCCATGGGGTCTTTCGCTCGATTCTGGAGACACCTCTAAATTCTGCCTCATTCTCTTCCTCCATATCTAATCATTTTGAAACAGTGAGGCCTGTCAGTGGGTGTTGCCCTGTAGAAACTCTGCATTTCCGTGAATTACAGTCACCTCTGTCGTCTTCTCTTCCTTTCTCGCGTGAGAACCCTCAAGTACGTGGAGGGGTCCTTGGCCCCAGTTCAGCCCACAGCGCTCAGTCACTTCCTCTTGACCTCCAGCTGGACATTTCCCTGCAGTCCACATGCTGCATGGGTCCTTGTCGACTCTGTGGCATTCTTTTCTAATCACCGGGTTGGGATTTGCGATGCTTGTTTTTTAAAGAAACAGACAAATAATCGGTAGGTGGAAACATCTGCTGCTTTAATCGGCACCATCACACTTGGCTGGATGTGTGTCTGCGGTGTGCAGATGTCCTGCTGCACTGGGTTTTATTTTAAAACTAATTTGGAAACACCACCTCTCCTCTGCGCCCCCTGCCCCCTTCCTAATGCCACTGCTAACTGTGTGGCCTTGGGCGTGCTATTTATACTTTCATCTCCTCATTTGTAAAATGGGGATGATAATAGTCCCTCTCTCTTAGGACTCTTGAATGTGGAGTGCTCTCATGCATGCAGGCTCTTGGAAGAGTGGCTTGGCTGCGTGGTTTTCTGCTTGCTTTTCCACTTAAGGAAATGCTCTTCCGAAGGAGCAATGACACATTGGTCCTAAGCTCATAAAGTGCTATGCAGAGCCTTCAGGCACTGGCTCTGCCACAGGAGGTAGATGGAAAGTCTCCTACAGTTTATTTCTTCACACCTGTTCCTTGTGTAGCATGTTACTACCTTTGCCCAGGAACTGTGGCTGTCATGGAATTCCTTTTTGATTCATGATTCACCAGGCACTTATCAAGCACTTCCCTGGGATCAGGTGCTAGAGACGAAGGACAGAGAACGAATGTGTGGCTGCTGGAGGCTCGTGCAGGAAGGAGAGCTGCCCATTCGCAGTGGGTGGAGGTCAGGGAGGCTGCAGTGCAGAAAGGAGGCATGGACTGAGCTAAAAAGAAGGTGGTGTAGTAGGGGCTGGAGAAGTGTCAGGGAAGATGGTGATCGAGGGAAGAAGCTTCGTAGAAACGAAGGATGTTGGAAGTGGTGCTCGTGTCTTGATCACCAGCTGTGTGGTAGGCACGGTTGGTGTTAGGCAAGAATCGGGGTCCCAGTTTACAGGTCCTCTCCTGGGCAGTGCTAATGCTGGGGTCCCGTGGTGGGATGAGGGGGATCAGCAAGGCCCACGGACAGGGCACTTGAAGGAGATGGGCTTTTCCCTCTGAGGATGCTGGGAAGCCTTTGCCCCCCCGCCCCCCAGCAAAGGTGGTGGTAGGAAGTCCCCAGAAGTCAGGTGAACATCAGCTCTTCCCTCGGAATAAATGGCAGAAGTGGTCCTGCCCTCCAGGAACACCGCTCACTGTACTCTTCTCCTCTTCCTCCTCCAGCCTCACCAGGAGGTCTCCGGAACAGCGGGGAGAGGCCGCTCGCTGTGTGCCTGAAACACAAAGACTTCGAGTCGGCTTTCCTGCTCTTGACCAAGGGCGCAGACCCCCACGACATTTCTCTCACGGAAGGCGATACTCCTTTGCATGCAGCACTCCACATCTTTTTAGATATCAATGGTAGGCCTCTATTTTTCAATCAGTTTTTTCCTTGAGGAGGAAGCTGAAGATAACAACTGGTGGTCCAGTTTTTGGTCTTAATTTCTAGTGGGAAAACTAACCATCTGGAAATGGCCCGTTTCTTGGCGAGGTCTACCCATAGCTTGATGGGAAGGAATGGTTAGGATGGGCCGATTGAGGAGGATTTTTCAGTTTCAAAGTTGGCTGTCTATCGCTGATGAACACTTGTTTATATCATTTTCAAGGGTCTTGACGTAAAGCATCTTACTGGAATATAAGGTTATTTCAGGGTTTCTCAACCTTGGCACTGTTGACACTTGGTCTGGATAATTGTTTGTTATGGGGAGCTGTCCTGTGCAGTGTAGGATGTTTAGCAGTGTCCCTGGCCTCCATCCACTAGATACCAGGAGCACCTCCCAAATCGTGCCAATCAAAAATGTTCCCCGACATCGCCAAATGTCCCGTGGGAGACAGATCACCCTAGGCTGAGACCCACTGGGTTATCAAACCCTTAGGGAAGTTCGGTGTTCTGAGACACCCCTGGCTGGCATCTCTCTTGAATTCAGGGGGTCTCTGTTCCCTGAGAAGAGAGACTCAGCACTCACAGAGATTTGTTTGTGTCTTTCAGCTGACATCGGTTTTAACTTCCTCAGCCACTTGTTGGAACTCTTCTGGTCCAACCCCATCGAATTTTCCTACCTCGACCCCAATGTCCAAGACAGCAATGGAAACACGCTGATGCACATCCTCTTCCAGAAGGGCATGCTGAGGCGCATGAAGAGGCTGTTAGATCTGCTGGTGAAGTGTGACATCAACTTCAACCTGAAGAACAAAGAAGGCAAAGATGCACGTCACAGGATTAAGAAGAGCAATGATCTGCTCTTGGCTTGGAACAAAGCTCTTAATGAGAACCGGCGGAAGAACCGGCAGGACTTGGCTGCCCACTCAGGGAAGCTCCCAAGATCTACTTCCCCTGGTCATACATCTCAGGTCAAGTCCCAGGTTCCACCCAAGTCTCTGCCATGCACTGGCACTGCCAGAGCCCCACCCAAAGATGCCACGGTCCCTGACAACTGCAAGACTCCCCCAGATGCCCAGATGATGAAGCAGGAGCCTGAAGCTGTCATGCCCTGTTCTCTAAGAGACCGCCTTGTGCAGGACATCATGGATTTGATTGAGCAGGTTGAATTGGATACATCCCTCCAAGAGGACAGTACTCAGGACTCTGAGCATCTGGAGACAGGAGCTGGCACAGAAGGAAAGAAAGATGAGGTCCAGCGAGCTCCGGGGGTTGGGGACTCCGACTGTAACAGGAACAACCCTGCCGACCTTGAGGGAAGGGAAGGACGTGCTCAGGTTGCCCTTGGGGCCTCAGAGCTCATTCCTGTTGGTCACAGAGAGAGGGAGGACAGCAGCGATCAGGGTGACTGGAGTGTACTGGAGTCTGAGGCCTGTTTCCAGGACTTCGAGAACATGACGTGGGAGATCGAGTGCACTTCGGAAGTGCTGAAGAAGCTGTCCAGTAAGGCGATGAGCAAGGTCATGAAGAAGAAAATCATCATAGCCATTCAGCAGCTGGGGAACGGCGAGTGGACCAAAAGCCTGAATAAGCGGCTGAAGCACCTGAAAGGAAGCATCCATCTCTTTGAGGCCGAGCTGGACAAAGGAGCCCGGATGCTGTGGGAACTTGCCATCGACTTCTCCCCTCGATGCAGTGAAAGCCCAGAGGATATCATCGCCACAGAGCGGAGCTCACAGTCCGTAGAGAAGTTGGGGCAGGTCTACACAGAAATCATCCGGATCTGGGACATCGTCTTGGATCACGACAAACTGTGCAGCACCATCAAGGCCATCTGCAGTGCCTACAACCGGGGCCTGTCCTGTGTCCTGCGGAAGAAGCTGAAGGGCATCCACAAAGACCAAGTGGCAAGCAACATGAAGATCCAGAAGCGGATACCCCGCTGCTACGTGGAGGACACGGAGTCCGAGAGGAGCCGGGGGCACGAGGAGCCCGAGTACTCCCCGCCGGCCAGTGCGCTGCAGACGGAGTACAACATCATGAAGTTCCACAGCTTCAGCACTGACATGGCCTTCAACATCCTCAGCGATGCGACGATGACGGTGGAGTACCCCTTCCGGGTGGGTGAGCTCGAGTACTCTGTGATCCACCTCAACCCCCGGCCGCTGGAGCCCATCATCCTCATTGGGAGAAGTGGCACTGGAAAGACCACCTGCTGCCTGTACAGGCTGTGGAAGAAATTCCACGTTTACTGGGGAAGAGTCGAGCAGGCAGGCAGCCCACTGCTGGCCAAACAGACCTGGTCGAAGAGAAATCTCGAAGTGGAACCTGGAAAGGATGGTTCAGGTGAGGAGAAGGAAGAGGAAGGGGAAGAGGATGAGGAAGAGGAAGTTTCTGTGGAAGTGGAGACAGCGGACAGCATAGACGAGGAGCTAGAGAGTGACGACTGTGCAGGGAGCGATACTGGGGAGCACGAGGGGCCTGGCCAAGTGGCAGAATCAGATGCCCCGGATTATCCTCAGCAGCTCGAACATTTACATCAGATCTTTGTGACCAAGAACCACGTCCTGTGCCGGGAGGTGCAGAGGAACTTCATCGAGCTTTCCAAGTCTACCAAAGCCACCAGTCATTACAAACCACTGGAACCCAATGTTCACAAACTCCAGGACCTGAAGGACGAGAACTTTCCTCTGTTTGTCACTTCCAAGCAGCTGCTCCTCTTGCTTGACGCTTCTCTGCCTAAACCATTTTTTCTGAGAAATGAAGATGGCAGCTTGAAAAGAACCATCGTCGGATGGTCCATTCAGGAAGACTTGACGATCTCCAACTGGCAGGAGGATGAGGAGGAGGCAGAGGGTGATGGGGACAGTGGCGAGGAGGATAAAGTTGTGGAAGTGCGTTCGTGTGACATCGACCCCCGGGTGTACGTGACATTTGAGGTGTTCATCAATGAAATATGGCCCAAAATGAACAAAGGGAAAACCTCCTACAACCCTGCACTGATTTGGAAAGAAATAAAATCTTTTTTGAAGGGGTCCTTTGAGGCCCTCAGCTGCCCCCAAGGGAGACTCACGGAAGAAGCGTACAAGAAACTAGGGAGAAAGCGGGCCCCCGATTTCAAGGAAGACCGGAGTGAGATCTACAGGCTTTTCTGCTTGTATCAGCAGATCAGGTCTCAGAAAGGTTATTTTGATGAAGAGGACGTTCTATACAACTTGTCCCAGAGACTGTCGAAGCTCAAGGTGCTCCCGTGGTCCATCCATGAGCTCTATGGCGATGAGATTCAGGACTTCACTCAAGCCGAGCTGGCACTGCTGATGAAATGCATCAACGACCCCAATGCCATGTTCCTCACCGGGGACACGGCTCAGAGCATCATGAAGGGCGTGGCCTTCCGGTTCAGCGATCTGCGTTCGCTCTTCCACTACGCCAGCAGGAACACTGTGGAACATCAGTGTCCCGTCCGGAAGCCCAAGAAGATCCATCAGCTGTACCAGAACTACCGGTCCCATTCTGGTATGTCCAGGCCTTGGGCTCACCCATAAGGGAGGTGCTTGGGCACTGACTTTGGGCTGCTTTTGAAGCTGTAGCCCAGCTTGTGCTAGGCTCTTGTAGGTGAAGTAAGGATAGTAGTTTGGAGTTTGTTTGTAAGTAAATGCATTCATGATTTCTGCCACACTCATTCTTAGGTTAATTCAAATTGCGGTTGTGGACTGTTGAGTAAATTGTATCTTAGGACGTTTGCCATGACATAAAAACATTTCAGGAGAACATTTAAACTGCTAGGGAACTTTCATTAAAACGCTTTGCTTAGATAATATAAAGTAATACGCCAGTTACAAGTCACTAATCCTTAAAGGAGCTTTCCTCCCAAGGGGAAGCCAAAAAAGAGCGGTGGCAGGTGGTGGGAGATAACATACACTCAGGTGCTTTAAGCTTGTGCCTCGGTTGTGCCCCTTCTCTGTGCCAGGCACGATGCCAGGAAGTTCATGTCTAGTGCCTCAGACAACCCTCGAGGCAGGCATCATTCCCATTTACAGAGAAGGAAAGTGAAGAACGGAGGGTTTAAATAACATGACGCAGTGCCGGAATACTTTACGGTTCATAGAATGCTCACAAAGTCACTTCCTGTGTCCTACAGGTGTCCACGAAAAATATATAATATCATTTTACCCATTTAGAAGCTACTTACTGGGATTATGCCAGACATATCTTTTTGCAACTTTGTATTTACACGGTTTTCAAAGATCCTGACATAAAAGATCTTACTGGAGTATTATAAGGTTATTGCAGGGTTTCTCAGCCTTGGCACTCTATCACTCTTCTGCGATCTAATTTTACTTTTTTTCATATGGACATTTTGTTGTACTGAAGCCATCTGCTTCATCATCCATTCTTTCCTCTGATTTGTAATGCTGTTCTTTTTATATATCTTGTGTCTGTTTCTGGGCTCACTACTTGATTTGTCTTACGTTCTTATCTTATTATCACACTATCATATTTAGGATAGTTATCAAACTTATCTAACAGCTCTTTATCTTTTGGACTGGAATTTCATTGAATTTGTTGCTCTTTGGGAAGAATTCACAGTTTTACGTTATTGGGACTTCTGAGCCACAACCTTAGCATATTACTCTATTCAGACCTTCTTTTATGGTCTTCAATAATATTTAATAATTTTCTCCGGACATTTTACACAGCTGTTAGATTTGTCCTGAGTAACTTATACTTTTTGTTATTATCATAGCTGTCCTTTTTTTCTTTTATTACATTTCCTAATCAGTTGTTACTTGTATAAAGGAATGCTGTTGGTTCTCATACGTTGATATGGTATCTAACAGTGTTGCTGAAATTCAGACTTTTCGTACTTGGCATTTTTCTGCAGAAAAGGGCAGTTTTTATCTTTTTTTCTATACTTGTTATGTCTTTTTCTTATTATTTCATTGATTAGGCCCCTAACTAGAAGTAATAACAGGTATTCCTGTGTTATTTCTGTAGTTAATGGGAATATTTCTAACATTTCACCATTTAAGTGCAGGTTTTTGATAAATGCTTTTTGTCTAGATGGATTTTTCAGGTAGGCTATGGTTTGGTGGAAAGAGAAAACACATACACACCACACACACACGTGTGTTGCTATACATATACACAAACATACACATTCATACACATAGGTACATATACATACGTACCCGTATACATACATAGACATGGTCAAAATTAGATTAAAATCCTAATTTGTTTAGCCAGGGATTCAGAAAATGATTATAAATCAGCCGGCTTCCGGGAGTGTAGCATACATCACACAACGCAGCTTTCTAGGACTCTGAGAGTTCTCAGGGATGGTGCTTGTCAGTCACCTGGATCTGGCTGTGTCTGAGCAGCTCAGCTTCTTGCTCTTCCATGGTCTTATACCTGGGACTTGTGTTGCATGGGAAGAGCTGTCACAAAGTAATTTATGAATTAATTTATGAATTTATACCCTTCCTTCTTCTGTTCAGGAAACATTTATTGAGTTCCTACCCTGCCTGGCACTGTGTGGGGACTGGGTGACTGAGATGCATAGCTCATATTTCTTTGTCCTCAGGGAGTGGCTCTGATAATACTCCATTTCCACTGTTGGGTGGAGAGGACCTGGCATGAGTAGTTCAGTGAGCCCCTCCCTCTTCTGCTGTATATCGCAGGGTCAGTGACACTGGCCTGGGGCCAGCAGCCTTTATGATCGGCCAGCAAGGTGGAGCCATGGTAAAGCGAGTCGCTCCTGTGAGCAGTTCTTGGTTTTTGTTTACTTGTTTGTTTTGCTAAGTAACCCGCTTGCTTGGACAGTTACTACACAAACCTCATCTCCCACCTCCTCTCTTGGGATGGAGGCAAGAGTATATGTATATTTTCATGTATAGAACCAGAAGAGGCCCAAATAATATGTACTAGATTTTAGATACTTTAGAAAACATAAAATGTTTTTAAAAAATTGCAAGCTATCTGTAAGGCTGCTCACTACTAACATTTTGTTTCATTTCCTTCTGATCTTTTTTCTTTATATACATTATATACATTTATCACACACGTGTATGTAGTGAATATATACTATGTCTAGTGAATATTTTCCCCATCTTTTATTCTTCAGTTAAATTGAGATTCACACAGCATAACATCTCTCTGTTTAAAATATGCAATTTAGTGTTTTTAAAAATGTATTCACCAGGTTGTGCAGCCATTACAACTATCTAATTTCATATTTTCGTCACCTCAAAAAGAAACACCATAAACATTAGCCATCACTCATCCTCCCCCAACCACCCCCACTCTCTGGGAACTACTAATCTACTTTCTATCTCTTTGGATTTACCTATTCTGGACATTTCATATAAAGGGAATCTTACAACATGTGGCCTTTTGTGCCTGGCTTCTTTCATTTAGCATAATGTTTTCAAGGCTCATCTATGTTGTAGCATGGGTCAGTATTTCAATGCTTTTTTATGGCAGAAGTGTCTTTTATTCTTTGAATATGTTTATATAAAAATCATTTATCTCGTTTCCTAGAACAGCATTTAAGTAGATGCCAGTTTTTCACTGCAGTGAACACTCCTGTGCCCTTCTCTGATTCTCCCATTAATGTAAATCTCTGGCCCTTGCTGCTCTTCATGGGGAGGGAACCACAGTAGTAGCTCATTTGCTCAGAGTCAGCAGTTTCCACTTGTGCTCATGACTTCTTTATACTGTACACTTTTAATAATACTAGTATCGATGATAAACTTTCCCTTTATTGTTTGGTATTAGCAACGGGGACACCTGTGTCCATTTATTGGTGTTCTACCAGGAACATAGTATTCTATTTGGTATTGGGCAAAGGGCACATGGCCCATGAGAATAGCGAAGAGAGCCAGGGTGATCCTTTCACTTGGAGGTGTTTATGGATTTCTGAGACCTCAGAGTCTCTGTTTATAAAACTTGGATTATCTAGTCTGTCTCACTGGGCAGTCGTGAGGATTAAATGGATGATTTTTATGAAGGTCCCTGTTGTAATGTAATGTTCAGTCAGCATCACTGTCAGTGTTATTTCACAGCCTAGACAAGAAATGAGACCCAGGGAGAAAGTTCTTTGGAAAATCCTTTTTTCAGCTCTAACAATTTTTTCTAGTATAGTCAGTCCTATCTCAACTGGGTGTAAACCTGGTAGAAAAGGGTGATGGGAGGCCTTGGTTGCTGCCCCAGCTAACATCCCGCAATGCTGTTACCATGGCAACATTGTCTCTAGTGCTCTAAGCACCAGTGAGAAAGGACAAGATAAGTTTCCTTACCACCTATACTAGTACTTTCTATTAGCATTCTAACAGCTCTCATTGTTCAGATTACATTTCCGCCTTGACTCTTCTTTATGAGATAATTTTCTTAAATATGAATGTAGGTTGTAAATGAGGTCCCACAAAACCTTCTTAACACAGTAACACATCTCTGCCTATATTCCCTGTACCCAGAGTGCTACGGCTCAGGGCCAAAGTGACTACATAAAGAGAATTGGAAACTGGCTTGCAATTATATGTACTATCAGGGCCAATACTGCTTCTCAGGCAAAAAACAAACAAACAAACAAAAAAACAAAACAAAAAACTAAAAACATTTAAAAAAAGCCAGCCATATTGTCATGTTGTTCAGTATTCGACATTTGTTTTCTGTTTTACCCAAGGAATCCTCAATTTGGCATCAGGAGTGGTGGATTTACTTCAGTACTTTTTCCCAGAATCTTTTGATCGCCTTCCAAGGGATTCTGGCCTGTTTGATGGTCCCAAACCAACTGTCCTGGAATCTTGTAGTGTAAGTGACCTAGCAATTTTGCTGCGTGGGAACAAGAGGAAGACTCAGCCCATTGAATTTGGAGCCCACCAGGTAAGCTTGCTAGGATCCTGTGCTTTGAACTAAAAGGCAGTGTGCAGTTGAAAAAAGGTTTGAGAGGTTAAATTATTCCACAAGGTAGAATTCAATAGCCTCTCTCCCAAAATGGGTCCATCTCAGAGATGGGTGAGTGATTGTCAATTATTATTAATAGTCCCACTACCCCGGCTGACGAAGTTCATGCTGGCCACTTCTCTTTAAAGACATTTCCTGCCTCCCATAGAAACAGACTGAGCTTTCTTTACCAGATTTCTCTCCTGTCTCCCTTTTATTTTTCCAGGTAATTCTTGTAGCTAACGAAATGGCAAAGGAGAAAATTCCAGAAGAGCTGGAGTTAGCACTTGTGCTAACAGTTTATGAGGCCAAAGGCTTAGAATTTGATGACGTCCTCCTTTACAACTTTTTTACTGATTCTGAGGTATGCCATATTGACTTCTTTTCACACAACACATGAATATGTATGAGCTACACTCCAGGAAAGAGAATTTGGAGCTGAGTAGAAGAGAGTTTGTCACAGGTGCTTGTTTCTGTTTTGGGGCATCATCCATGTAGTGTGGGGCTTGGAGCATTTGATGTGGGTTTTTGTCAGTGGGTTGTTTCGCAGTGTCATGGGCTGGTTCTCCCCGTGCCCTGTTCTTCCCTGCTTTCTTCTATTCATCTTCTGAATGCCTGGTATGCAAGTGCCAGCTTTCGGTTTTCACTAGATGTTGTTATCCTTGACTTCCAAGGAGAGCCTTACAAATGAAGGCATAGTGTCCACCCAAGGAGGACAGAACTGGGCAAGGTCAGTTCATAGATCGAGACAACTTAGGGAAGACAAATGAGGCTTGGTTCCCACCCACTGGATCAGGTAATAATGCAGGGGATGAGAACAGCCGCCCTACCTGGGGGCTCCCTTCTGGCATATGGCTTCATCACCACTGCTTGTTGCCCATGCAGACAACTGGAAGCCAGAGTCCCTGGGTTGACTCCCCAGTGATCTCTGTGCCAACTCATTTCTTTGACTTGATCATCTTTTTCCCTGAGCTCAGTACATGATGGGCAGAGCCAACAACTCAAGACCATTGTCCTCGTTTTTTTAGCCACTTATTTCTCTTCACTGCCATCTTTTGGTGGGTACCAGGCTGCCTGCTGACTGTGCTGTGGAGTCTCCCTCATAGACACAGCTGGCTGTGCCCTGGTCCCTGCTGTAGACTTCCCGCTGCACATGATGTATGCCTGAAGGAGCTGCTTTTTACATCCAAGGCGAGAGCACCGTTAGCTTTGACTCTGCCCTAGTACTGACCCTTTACAAGGAGTCTTTATGTTTTTTCCTCTGATCTTTTTAAAAAATGTCATGTTTGCCTTGATAATACCTATGACAGATATTGCTATGGGTACTTTATAGTTTACAAAGTACTTTTTGAATGCAGTGTTTCATTTCACCCTCCACCAACCCTCTGAGGTTGTATGTGTTTTTATTGCCCTCACTCTATAGATAAGGCTGAGGGTCATGGAAATTAAGTAAATTGCCCACAATCATAATGTAGGTGGCAGAGCCTAGAAACAACCTCAGATGCTTTGGGTTCTAAATTTCCACTGTACTCCCTTCCTTTGAAAGCCCTGCCATGCCAATCAGCTTCCAGAACCTTCCACAATGAAAATATCATTGCTGTACCTTAAGTACATTCCTTTTCTATTGACTTTTGTTAATAAAATCAGATGCGCTCTCATTAACCCTGGAACCGCTTTTAATCTCTGAGGACTAACTTTTTTTTTCTCACAATACATCCATTGGTCATAGTTGGACCGAGGCTCTCCTAAAAGAGGAAGGGGTAAGACATTATTGTTCCTGTCCTTTAATAAGTTCTAGTTGTATGTTTGTGCCAGCAAGAAGCTCAAGGAGCTCTGGACTTAGGGATCTATAACTTGTGGTTCCCTCTGTTTGTGAAAGAGAAATCCAGTGATTCTGTCTCACCTCGA
The DNA here is from genome assembly GCA_004027375.1 of Macroglossus sobrinus. NCBI lineage: Eukaryota > Metazoa > Chordata > Mammalia > Chiroptera > Pteropodidae > Macroglossus > Macroglossus sobrinus. The sequence goes on from PVKZ01005690.1 coordinate 19,736, forward strand.
TCCTAGAAATGGCAAAGGCCCAGATACCTTGACCCTATGCTCCTACCAGTGGCTCAGTGAGTTGCATGAATGAAAACAATCTCAAAATGAATTTATTGGTAACATCCACTTTATCCCATGTTCTGTAAGACTTCTAGAAAGCCCTCTGATGTGGTGTTTCCCAAGGTACCAGGGAATGTAATGACACATCCCTGGTACGAAGCACACCCTCAGTTTATTATTTACAACTTCAAGACCCAAATACATCAGTCAGTAAATGATAGGAAATGCTTTAATGAAAGTAGAGGAGACACAGGGATCACATAAGTCACCGGTTGCCTGTGGCCTGGCTGGGGTTTTCTTCGGGGTGACTGGCTCAAGGCTGTGGAATAGTAATTACTATTTGAGATGAGGGACCTGTGGAGAGCACCCCTCCATCCCTGGCCTTTCCCAGCCTCCCCCCTCATTTATGTTTCTGTCGGTTGGGGGCATATGTGCATGCATAGGAGATTTCTTATTGCCTTGGTTTGTGAGTCTTCTCTCTAGAGGATTTATTGTTACCTGCTCAACCCCATGGTCACTCGGGCCATCTTCTGAGAGGGGGAAGGAACCAGGGAAAGTTACACCAAGTCCTTCTCTTATAGGATTTTGCCTCATTTGGGGAAGAGGCAGTCATTCTTCCAATCACACCCAAACTCTCCTCCTGTGGTGACTTGGAAGAATGCTTGCCATTTATATACACTGTCCCAGTGAGGAGTTCTTTCCTTCACACTCATGTGTGAATAGGCTGGGACAGACTTTGAAAACACTAACTTTCATGGGTGGCTTAACTTAGAGAGCAGGCCTGCCTTTTCCCTTCACAATGATTAATCCCAATAGCAGAGCTGGAAGGTTTAATGCTTCTTCCTTTATTGACAGAAGTGCTACAGGCCTGCATTCTTGTGTTTTCGTGGACAAATACATGTTCTCACGCCTAAAAGGCTCTGTCTTGAAAGTCAAATGTTTTATTCATGAAAATAGTCGTATGCCATATGAGCAGCTTTTGCTTCTCATTCAGCATTTTAAAAATACATTGTGTTTCATTAGCCCTCCCAAGGTCAGTCAGTCTGTACCTCGTGCTGTCTGCTAGGGGAACCTCTCAAGTGTCAAGTACTTGTGTCTTTTGCCTGCTTTCCTTGGCAAACAATCGAGTCATAACATGTCCTGAAGATTTTTTTTCTTTTAGTTTTCAACTACTTAAATGTTTACAAGATTCACATCTCTTTTAAGAACCTGTTGATTAATTTCATAATTGGTTAGTAGCATAACCATTCTCATTTAATAGATAGCATTTAAAGCTTTCAATCTAATATTTATATAGTTTAAGTTACAAAAGTAACAAAAAGGAGGTAATGAACTATATCCACTCCATCTTTTCATCCTCCTTGAAAAGATACATAGGTAGCAAGTAGCATCATTTTAAGAACAGAAAAGTAAGGCTAGGGAGAGTTACCTTACTACTCTCAGGAGACACAGTGCAGTGTGAAATCTGAAATTTCTTAGGAATTCTGCACTCTAAATACTGCATGTAATCTGGCACTTTAGCTTCACCAGGGTCTCCAAACCATGATGCTAGGGGCCAGATTCAGCTCACTGACTATTTTTATACGGCTTGTGGGCTAAGAACGGCTTTTGCATTTGAGATAGTTTTAAAAATTAATAAGAAAGTAATATTCTGTGGCACATGAAAATTATGTTAAATCCAATTTTAATGTTGAAAAATAACATTTTATTGGAACACATCAAGCCTATTCATTTACATAGTCACTACAGCCGCTTTTGCCCTGCAATAGCAGAGTTGAGTAGTTGCAAGAGAGACCATATGGCCTACAAAGCCAAAAATATTTATTATCTGACCCTTTTGCTCACCCTTGGTCTTCACAGTCACTACAGTTTTGTGATAAGAGTTTAGGTAAAGGGAAAAATGGCTAAAAGAGCAACTATTTATCTAGCATATATTAGACACTTGATATCATCTCCTTGTAGTTTCTCAATAAACTTGGGTAGTTCTATCATCTCCATTTTATAGAGCAGGAAAATTCAACCTAGAAGAGACGAATAAATTGTCCAAGGTAACATAGCTAATAAGTGAAAGAGCTGAGATATGCATTTGTTCTGTCTGACTCAGAGTCTACCTTACATAGTGCACCCCAGAGCTCCAGAATTTTGTCCCATCCTTGCTTGAATAATTTAGTTAGAACATTCTGCCACATGTGTCTTAACAGCTGACCCTAAGTAGAGTCTCTTAAACATGTTGTGAAAAGGGGTGGGAACATTGGGTTCCTCTCTCTGTGTTGCTTGTCAAACTTCTTTCAACAAGAGCTTTCTGATCCCTTACCATTACTTCAGGAAGTGGGCACGTTTGCCTGGCTTCTCAGCTGTCTTGATCACATGTCTGGGGGAGTTTTCCTGGAAGTGTTCCTGATCCCTCCTTGTGCAACCTAAGCCCACTCTCCCGACTCTGAAGCCACAGCATGGCCCCCTCCTCACAGCTGGGGCTGAAGGCCTGGTTCCCATGCAAAAAAAAAAAAAAAAAAAAAAAAAGGGAGCTCAATTCCACATGAGGCCCGGGGAGGCTGTGTGTACAATTCAAAAGCATATTTCCTTGGTCTTTAATTTGTCATTGTTATTCAGGCTTATAAGGAATGGAAGATCATTTCCTCATTTACACCTTCATCATCTGACTTCAGAGAGCCAAACCGGCCCCTGATTGAAGTGCCCCTGGAGAAACCCAGCTCCTCTCAGGGTCGGTCTCTGACGGTGAATCTGGAAATGTACAAGGTGATCTGTCATTTGTCCACATGCTTATTTGACAGGGAGCCATTTGACAGGTTAAAGATAGAGTCTTGCACTTGGCTGGTCCTCCTGCCCCGTCAGCACTGGGGAGTGGAGGATGGTCAGGGGAGCAGCAGGGATCTCCATGCTTGCAGACTCCCTTGTCCCAGCAGAGAGCTGGGCTTCATGAGTGGGGTGCTTTCTGAAAGTGAAGGGGTAGGTTGTGCCTTCTGTCCTCCATTGGAACTTGGGTCTGTTCAAAAATTTTGACGTTGTTGATGGCGTACCAAGAAGTGAAGTCCAGGACTACAGTTCATGGAAACTGTTGTATAGCAGCCCTGACTGTTGAGGGACCTGGCTTCCTTTGCCCTTCGCATCTCTGCTACATCACCAAGGAGTAGGCCAAAGCTCGGAAGTTCTACAGAGTTCTTGGGTGAAGGGGCTTATGGGGCCTCAAGAGAGTAAGGGTGACATCATAGAAAATTGAACCAGCAAAAACAAAAACTTAGGGAGAAACTACTATCCTAGTTTTATGTCTCATACAAAATATAAAACAAATGAATGGAATAGCAATTATCAAGTTATTTCTGTAAATGCCTTGAAGGCTCTGCAGAAATAGAAGTTAAATCAGAGCCAAGCTTTGCAAACTTCTAGATAGCTGCAAATCTGTTGTCATCTTGAAATGTGCATTATTTAATCAGATAGGTTCTCCCTGTGTCCACATCATAAGCCCCTTATATCCACAATCCTCAGTTGTGGGGTAGGTCATAAGTAATTTATTACTAGTGATAGTTATCATGGGACTGGTTTAACTTTTAAAAATCAGTTATCGTAATTGTGTAAGATATAACCATTGGGATAAACTCAGTGAAAGGCACATGAGATCTCTATGTACTATCTTCCTATGAATCTATACTATTTCAAAACATAAAACTATAGCAGATTCAAGGATAGTCCTATACTAATGGTGTGCTCCCTACTAGAGCTTTGCTTATCTATCTGTGGCCACAGTGAGCTCCTCATGTCCTCATGGCCTATTCTAAACTTGTCTACAATTTACTTTTCATATTTCTCCCAAATCAGAGTAAACCCATGAAGCATGTCACTTTCTAGCTATAGACAAAAAGCTCATCATCTTTGTCCTTAATCTTGCCTTTAGCTCCTCAACGGAGAGCTGAAGCAGCTATACACTGCCATCACAAGGGCTCGGGTCAACCTCTGGATCTTCGATGAAAACCTAGAAAAGCGGGATCCTGCTTTTAAATATTTCATTGGAAGAAATTTTGTCCAAGTTGTGAAGACAGATGAAAATAAAGGTAAGATCTTATTAAAATATTCTGGCCACTGGCTAGAAAGTGTGTTATCTCAACTGCTTTTATGATAAGGTATAAAGGGCATAGTTTTTTGCAAGCACTTCCTTTCCTTTTCATTTTTCTGAGAAATAAGAGTTTATCTTTATTGCTAAGGTGTGCTGGTAAGTGTCATTGTTAAGAAATTGGGAGGGTTAACTCTTTCAGGGAAGAGCTTTTATTTGTCCTTAAAAGTGAGGGTCATGGAAAGACCAGCCAAGATGGCATAAAAACTAGATACTGCAGACCTTCCTAAAATCTCTCAAAGGCTCGTAAAACCCAGAGAAGCAGCATCTGGCCTTAGTGTGTCCCATACTTTTTGCTGAGCAGCACTAAGCCCAGCACTAGTGACAGCCAGCCTTGGTTTCTGGCTTGGCCTCTTGAGGCACCTATAAACCCAGCACAAGTGGCAGCGATCTGCAGATTGCTTGGTGACTCTTACCAGGTAGCCCCAGAATTGAACAGGCTGAGGCTACACTTGGCCAATAGCTGGACCCCTCCTAGAGGCCCTTAGGCTGGCATACCCAGTGGCCTGCTTTGACTGGCAGCAGAGCCAGAACGCCACCTAGGGCTGTTTGTGAGGAGGACACATCCGAGGGGCAGCCTGGGCAGGCACCAGAACCCCGCTAAAGCAAATCCTGCTCCATCGGGTCAGCCCCTCACTGGCCAATCCTCACAGCTAATCAGCCTAAGGGTTACTTCCTCCCATCGAAGTGTAAACAGCAACCAAGGCTCAACTACATCAAGAGGGCACACACAGCTCATGCAAGGGACACATCGAACACCCAGCTCAGATGACCAGGGAAGACTGTGTTATTGAGCCCCACAGGACACCTACTACATAAAGCCACTCAGACCAGGAACTTAGGAACCCTACCTAATACAGAGAAACAAACACAAGGAGGCAGCCAAAACAGAGAGACAAAGAAACATGTCCCACATGAAAGAACAGAACAAAGCTCCAGAAAAGAAAACTAAACAAAGTGGAGATGAGCAGTCTACTGAGTTCAAAACACTGGTTATAAGGATGCTCAATGAACTTAGAGAAAGAGTAGATGAACTCAATGAGAACTTTAACAAAGAGACAGAAAATGTAAAAATGGAGATGGAAAACATAAAAGGGAACCAGTCAGAAATGGAGAATACAATATCTGAGATGAAGAGTATATTAGAGGGAATCAACAGATTGGATGAAGTGGAGGATCGAATCAGCAATTTAGAGGATGGGGTAGCAGAGGACACCCAATCATAACAGCAACAAGAAAAAGAATTTAAAAAATGAGACTAGTTTAAGGGACAATATCAGGTGCAACAACATTCTCATCATAGGGGTACCAGAAGGAGAAGAGAGAGAGCGAGGAACTGAAAACCTATTTCAAGAAATAATGACTGAAAAATTCTCTAACCTGGTGAAGGAAACAGACATACAAGCCCAGGAAGTGCAGAGTTCCAAACAAAGTGAACCCAAAGAGGCCCACACCAAAGAACATCATAATTAAGAGCCAAGGGTTAAAGACAAAGAGAAAATCTTAAGAGCAACAAGAGAAAATCAATTAATTCCCTACTACGGAGCTCCCATAAGACTGGCAGCTGATTTCTCAACAGAAACTTTGCAGGCCAGAGGGTTTGGCATGAAATATTCAAAGTGATGAAAATCCAGGACCTACAATCAAGATTGCTCTTACCCAAGAAAGCTCTCATTTAGAACTGAAGGACAGATAAAGAGCTTCCCAGATAAGAAAAAGCTAAAGGAGTTCATCACAACCAAGCCAGTATTACAGGAAATGTTGGAGGAACCTCTTTAACAAGAAGAAAAAAATATGTATCAAAAATATGAATAAAGAATGGCAATAACTTCATATCTGTCAACAAATACTTCAAATGAAAAAGAATTAAATGTTCCAATCAAAAGGTAGGGTGGCTGAATGGATAAGAAAACAAGACCCCTCCATATGCTGCCTACAAGAGACTCATTTTGGATTAAAAAACACACACAGACTAGAAGTGAAGGATGGAAATAGAGTGGAGTGAGCCAGTTAGAGAAAGATCTGAGCACAAGAGTGTTCAGCACAGCCTTGTTTGTAATTATAAAAAAGTAAAAATGGCCTAAGTGTCCACCAATGCGAAACTCTTACAGTGGGTCCTCTGGTGCTAGGATTGATGAGTGTGAGGGTTGTTGAGGAGAAATGAATACCTTTTACCCTTCGCGTGTATATCTTTGTGTGCTGTGTGCAGTGTTTTTCAAAAATAAACATTGTCATGCATTGTTTTCATAACTTAAAAAGATTAGCTAATTGAAAAACAGAGTGCATGTCTCCTGGTAGGATATCTAGGGGAGAAATAATCAGCCCTTTTTCTTGTGAGTCAGCTGTCGAGTTAGCTCCTCCAGGCCTTGGTTAATTTTCTCTGAGGATGGGGGAACGCGCAGGGCCTGGCTGCTGTACGGAGGTGTCTGCTCGTTTCCTGAGCACGTTTCAGCCAGTTTTATGGAGGCTGTTTCTGGTTACAGCCAATAGCTCAGTTGGGAACCAGGATTAGAGGTTCTGTTCCTGGGCCCTGACCCTGTGGTATAAGGAGTAAAGTCGAAGGCTTAGGGTTAACCTGGCTTCTTATTAGAACTGCACCTGTGTTGCCACACGACCTTGTTCAGGTCCCTCTTTCTCTCCCTGGGCCTTCACACCCTCAACTAAAGGAACAATGAATAGGTTGGCTGACTGTGGTTGTTTTTAATCTTTCCTGCACTCCTTTTATTCTCATCTGTTTTCTGGCACTCGTAATAAGAGATCATCAAAATAGGCATTGTTTTAACTTAAAAATTCAAAACATCTTCATAGCATTAAGAACTCAAGGAAAAGCACAGTCTCAATCATGTAATAAGTTGTACATGGTAAAGTCTTTGAGAACATCTATGCAAAGGAGCTTGGGGTGAGTGAAGTGACTGTGTGATGTGGGTTTCTCCAGCGTGGTGCTGACATGGTTCACTAGCCCTATGCAGAGACGCTGTGGGGCTTTGCTGTGGGGATCAAATGTTACCAGAGCACTAATAGGGCACAAGGAGTCAGAACAAGATGCTGAGAAGTCATCTTTGCAGATGGTACTGTCTTGTTGGGCATGGCAGAGGGCCCTCAGGGAGGGGTCAGGCTGCAAGCCTTAGGGTATGTTTTTGCACCTTCTAAACAAAGCTGGAATGTCTATCATGCTCCCCAGTTAATATCCATTGGGCTGGGTATCTCTGACCTTTTCAGCTCATATTTGGCTGTCAGCGATGTCCTGGTAGTTCCTGTGCTTGCTTGATGAAGCTGTGGCTCAGACTCACGGAGCTTGTCACCCACTGCTGGTGATGCTCAGGGCACCAAGGGAGATGGGGGAACTGGTGCAGTCACCAGCAGGCTAGTGAGGATAACAGCCTTGTCTAGCTGGAGGTGGTTGCAATAGTCTCTGTCTACCACTGGGAGTGTCAGATTGCTCATTATGATGAGGGCAAAGCCTGCACATTTGGAAATACTATAAAACTCTGTCATTTGATCCCTTGCTAAGGCCCCCGCATTGGACCTACATGGCTTTGGATTTTCAAGGAGGAATTAGAAATTCCTGTCTGTCTTCTAATTCATAGCCGTAGAAAAGGAAGGCAGAGCAAAGTTGAAAAACCAAACAGCATCCTTGTTTATTCCGCCCTCCTGCCTTCCACACACACATAAACATATCCTCCTTCAAAAACCCACAAACACCTGACCTGGTAAGTGAAAATATCTCTTCAAATGAATGCTAGGAAAACAATACAGATGCATTTGTTTGCTGGGGTTGTCATAACAAAATACCACAGACTGTGTGGCTTACACGACAGAACTTAATTTTCTCACAGTTCTGAAGGCTAGAAGTCCAAGACCATGGACCAGGGCCCAACACAACAGCCTCTTTTAAACTTAATCCCCTCTTTAAGGGCCCTATTTCCAAATACAGTCACCTTCCAGGTTATTGGGGTTTAGGGCTTTACATAGGAATTTTCTGGCGGGGGGCGAAATTCAGCCCATAACAACAGGCTTACGTGGACCGATGCCTAGAGAAGCAAATTAACTTTTTCCTTTTCATTTTAGACTTTGACGACAGCATGTTTGTTAGGACCTCAACCCCTGAGGAGTGGATCGCACAAGGGGACTACTATGCCAAACACCAGTGCTGGAAGGTAAGGGTCCTGGCCGGGAGCCAGCAGGAGTCTTTGCGACTGGTGGCCTCCTCAGGCCTCATGGTTTCTCTCTGGGACAGGGAAGGATAATGGAGCTTGTGCCACTTCTTCTGAAACATCAGGTCCCTCCTCGATGAGGAGAGTGCCCTGTCCTGCTCCTTCCCCAATGCAGCCCGTGACAACCTTTTATTTTGGCCACAATGCCAACATGTGCTAATGGGCGAACAGGTCGTGGCCTTTGCCTCACCAAGGAACACTTCTATTCATTTTCTTTCCCTCGTGTGTTCTAAGCGTAAAGGCTTTTGCTGTAATTATACGGCGTTTTAAAACAATAATGGATTGGTCCTCTTGTTTGCTTTTCAAATTGATCAGACGTAGGCTTCACTGCCTATTTGAATCTGGCGGGCACAGGTTAAATTTTATCACTAGACCGAGCTGACTGATTTCCAGCCACAGGCCAATTGAGTGAGCCTGAGCAGTCTTCTTCCAGGAAATGTTATCACTGTCAGTCTTCTTGAAATAATGAAACTAGCATAAAGAACCCCATCCCTTTCCCCGCATTCAGCATCCCTGCACATCACAAGGTCTCAGCTGGGGCACCATGGCACATGTGTCTCCTGTGAGGTCGTGGTAATGATGTCTTCACCTGCACGTCATAGACACCTCCAGCTCAACAAAGTCGCTATGGGCACAGACTCATTCCATCTCTTCCCTGTGTCGTCTGCAGCTTGTCAGAGGGGACCCCCTCATGGTTGCATGATGGCTTTGCATGATGGCTTCGGTAGTGCCGAGCACCTCATTTCCCTCAGCAGCATCACAAGCAGGAAGAAAGGGCAGGCACTTTCTTCTCATTTCCATCTTCTCTTTTTTTTTTTTTATCATGAAGTCCCCAGTGGACATCTCCTTACATCTCATTGGTCAGTACTAGGTCACATGCCCCTGCCCGGCTATGAGAGATTCTGGGAGAGCAAGCCCACCTGGCAATCATGGTCTTTCTTGGGAGTTTGTTTCTACCATCAGGCAGGAAAGGGAAGGATGAGCGCTGTGGGTAACTGACCAGCTGTGTCTGCCAGCACAGGCATGACCATACAGAAATGCACATTTCCCTAATATTTGACTCTCTTGGGCACCTGGAATGCCCATGCTTGCAGGCGCAGGCAGTGCTTCCTGAGAGAATACCTGGAGCTAAACCTTGGGCAGAGAACTTCCTTTCCTTTCCATGCCTCCATGCTAATGTTAGGCTTTGGTCCAACTCCTCAAGCATTATAGGAAAAGTGCCTGCAGTTTCTCTTGCTACTTCTGAACAAATGTTTTGAGACAGGGATTTCTTGAAGGGCTTGTCCTGCTGCTTTAATAATCTTGCTTTTCACTGGAATTTCATAGAGTTGGACCCAAGTGAAGGTACATGGCAAGTGATGAAAGCAATGAAATTGCAAGTCAGAACTTACTGGAAGCCACTGTTGGAGGTGTCTTCTGTCTGACATGCCTGGGAGAAAGAATTCCCAGAGTTTTCTTTTTCTAAATTCTTAGGAGAACTTTGTCTCCTGCGGCAGGGAAAATGGTTTTAAGTCTACAAAAAGTAGCTCATATCTGGGCTTTATCAGTTACCTTTTTCTGTATAACAACCCCCAAATTTAGTGGCTTAACAACAAGTCACTTATGTACAAGCTCACAGTTCTGTGGGTTGGCAAAGCTGTGTTCAGCTGCATAGTTCTGGTCTCAGCTTAGGGACTCGTGTGTCTGAGCTCCACTGCCAGTCAGCAAGCAGCTTGCTTCTGGGGATTGGCTGGCTCTTGGCTTGGGTGATGGGGGTGAGTGGGGTGCCTGGATCACGTGCCCTTCATTCTCCATCAGGCAAGCCTGACTTTGTTCTCTTGATGTCTGAGCAGGGTTCTAAGAAAGTAGCAGAAGCACACAAGGCCTCTTGAGGCCTGGCCTTGGAGCTTGTGCAGTGTTGCTTCTGCTACATTCTGTTGGCCAAAGCAAGTCTCAGCTCAGATGGGAAAGGAGGGGAAATAGGCAGCACTGTCTGTGGGAGAAGCTGCAGGGTTGTATGGTCAAGGGGCGTGCAGGGAGGAGTGAAAGACTATGGCTACCCTTGAATCAGTCCTGAGGGGTGAGAAAACAATTTGCACTGTTGTGTGTTTGGATATGTTTGGAAAGTATTTTAAAAATATGTAGTATTTAGCTGAAGAAGACAGAGCTCCAAAACTTTATTCACTGCTCTTTCTTGTTATAACTGCAAAAAAATATATATTGAACACTTTGCTGTTGTTATAAAACCAAGAACTTTTTTTTAGTGGGAGGTAGGGAAGGAAGGGAGGGGTAATACAAGCAGCAGGTATGAGTATCAATTGAAAACTATATAGTCTTTCTCTTTATGGTTTTCTGACACTATTAGCTCTAGCTATATGTGTTGCCCATGGATTTCCAGTTCTTTATTCCTTTAAAAATAACTTTTGAACATTTGAATCTAAAATATTTTTAGGGGAGCTGGGAAAGATGAGAATGTTATAAAAAGCCTTCTCCTTGCTTGACTTTATTCCATGAAGGGACTTCAGGACTGAGGTGGTCTTTGAACTTTTGGCTGCATGTCAATAAATGTTTCAGAACCACCATACAAATGGCAACCAGCTGAGATTCGTTCATTGAACAGATCTCTGCTGAGCTGTGGGCCAAGCATTGTGTTTAGGTCATGGGGATATGATGGTGAGCAAGACAGGCATACAGAAGAGCACACAATTCCAGCTGTGGCAGGTGTCACAGATGAGAGGCCAGCTGCCCCCAGAACAACCTTTCCTGGCTAAGGGAAGCTGCTTTAAGTGAGGGAGATATAAGCTGATACCTATGGATGAATGAAGTTAATCAGGCAGAGAAGGGATGGAAGAGCATTTTAAGCAGAGGGAACAGCATGGGCCAAGGTCTGTGATGAGAAGGTGGGTGTAGCATAGCTTGTGGGAACAAAAGGTGGCCCATGGGCTGGGGAGGCTGCAGCAAAGGGCCAGAAGGGGAGAGATGCTATCCTGTCCTTTTTATTCGCAAGTGCCACTTAGTGCTTCCCTTTCCCACACTGAGACCCAGCCTCTACGTGCCGGGCCGACCGAGCTTTCTGCTCCTGTCACCTGTGCTTGGCAACATGGTGTCAACATTCCTGTTTGAGAAAAGCGTCTTTCTGCTGACAGGGATCGGGGTGCAGGCTGACTGCCCTCTGACACGTTTGCCCATGTTCTTTTTGGTTCACACAGATCTGCATGTCCCAAGGATCTGGTCAGTTGTCTTCTGGGATGTGTTGTGACACCATTTCTATACCCAGTAGGTGCCCGGTGGCTGTTCTACCAACACTGCCAGTCAGCCATGTAGTTACCACCTGGAGGGAACCTATGTTGAGCCCAGAAAAGCGACTGGGTGACTTTGCGCCAGTCACTCTTGTGTCTCTGACCCAAGGTTACTATTATATACAATGAGAAGGAAGAAACTTCTCACACGTGCTCTGGAAAGTTAACCGAGGGTATTGTTATGGTGGCCTGTAAAGTATGTGTTATATACCTTTTCCATGACTTCTGGGCACTTCCAGAAGGAACCTGTGAGTGTGAAGTGTCAGTGGTGACACCACTAGGCTTTGTCCTCGGAGGTCGTTTTCTTTGGCTTGGCAGCACCTTCCTGCCCCTCCCTCTCAGATGGGTCTGGGGAGAGACTCAGTGCTTTATCAGCGCAAACATGAAATGCATGCTCTGACTCTTGTTTGCATTTCACCTCCATTTCGCCTTTTCCAGGTTGCAGCCAAGTGTTACCAAAAAGGGGGTGCGTTTGAGAAGGAGAAGCTGGCGCTAGCCCACGACACTGCCCTGAACATGAAGTCCAAGAAAGTCAGCCCCAAGTAAGAGTCCTGGGCCTTTTCAGGTTTGCTCTGGTGGGATCAGTGGGCATCTTGATGTTCAGTCAACATCCCGGTTTGTTCCACCCCCCCCAGGGAGAAGCAGGTGGAGTTCTTGGAACTGGCAAAGACCTATCTGGAATGCAAGGAGCCAAAGCTGTCCCTGAAGTGTCTGAGCTACGCCAAGGAGTTCCAGCTCTCTGGCCACCTGAGCGAGAGGCTGGGGAAGGTACGGCTGACCCAGGACAGCTCCCGGGGGAGCTGAGCCACCCTTGGGAGATTGAGGACAGGGCCATCTCAGGAGGGCTCCAGTCCTCCCAAGAAGGAGAGGCTGACCCCATCGACTTGAGTGCAGCCCTTCTTGCTCAAGTGTTAAGGCTGCTCCAAAGACATGTGTGTATGTGTGTGTGTTTTTGTGTGTGTGTGTGTGTGTGTGTGTGTGTTCATGAGCATGTTTGAGCCCCGACATTAACCACGGGGGAGCCAAACGTTCAAGTCAAAGGGAAGATGGGCTTTAGAATATTCCTGTCTTCTCTCTCTGTGTTCACCGTCTGGTGTCTGCCTGCGTGAATGGCTTCGCATTTCCATGCCCGTTTTTCTGTGTTCCCGGTAATGGCTCTAGATCTGCACTGACCCATATGGCAGCCACTAGCCACATGTGGCTATTCAATTTAAATTTCAAGTTTATGAAAATGTAATGAAATTAAAAATTCAGTTCCTTAGTCTCACTAGCCGCATTTCAAGTGCTCACTGTTATAGAACATGTCTGTTGTCACAGAAAGCTCTGCTGGACAGAGCTGCCAGCCTAGACACAGCTACTGAGCCGTCAGCAGGCTTGCAGGGGGCCACACACTGTCACTGGTCTGCAGCACGTTACCACAGAAGATGAAAGTCGGCAGTTAGGAATTTTCATAGCAATTTGGCATTGCAGTGACATCCAAGTGCTGACAATTTTCTTAGTGGCTTATTTTTTTATGGAGTTATAACTGACATATAACATTGCATTTGAGATAAATTCATATAGTGAGATGATCACCACAATAAGTTTAGTTAATATCCATCACCACACATAGGTTTTTCCTCACAATGAGAACTTTTAGGATTTACTCTCTTAGCCACTTTCAAATCTACAATACAGCATTGTTAACAGTCACCATGCTGTACGAATCGGCTGTAATGGATTGGACGTGTAAAACCGTCTAGTGGTCTGAGAAGCTGTGCTCTGGGGATTCCAGTTGTGAAGCTGCATTCACCCTTGTGGGCTTTATGGCCCTCCGGCAGGGAGGTGGGTTTCGCATCTGTATGTGAAATCCAGTAACTCCTGATCCACACACTGAGCACCCAGGCAGCGGGTGGGGGGTGGGACCTACTGGGAAGTTCAAGTGTGGCCCTGATGCTGCCTTGGCCTGTCCCATGTTTATTATGGAATGTGACTTGTCCGGATGGGAGAGATCAGGATGGAATAGGGATTTTAGTGTGGGTGGAAGTTTGGGTCTTAAGATTCCAGGAACTAGAGTAGTTTCTAGCCTCTCCATGCTTCTTGGCACCCACCATCCAAATCTCCAGTGCTGCCACCTGGACCCCAGCTAGTGACAACTCCAGGGGACAGACCTAAACCTATCACTTTTCCCTTTTTGCCTACGAGTGCCTGTCATGACTGAGCGAGAGACCCCTTCCTTATTGCTCATCTTGCCTCCCCCAGCCTGCTGAGCTCTGCTTCTAAAAGTGGAGCTTCTGGTGGGGAGGCAGGAGGCTGTAAGTACAGCCCACATTCCCTTCTCCAGGAATTCAGCACCTTCAGAATGTGGAGGCCACCGTGCTTCTAGAGCTTTCTCCCACTTCCACAGGCCTGACCACAGGTGGTAGCTTCTTCTACCTTCTTCCATCAGTGCATTCTGGTAGCTACAAGCCCCAACCAGGGAAGAGTCTGGTCCACCCCCCCACCCTTTTTTTTTTTTTTTGCTCAGGCCCACCCCTCAGCCAGCCTTGGCCCTCTTGTGGTCATCCCACCAAAGTAACCGGCATGACTCAGATTGACCAGCTTGTCAACAGCCTTTGTCAAAATCCTTAAGTCAAATCAATCCCCAAATATGTGCTACCCCTGGAAGAAATGCTTGTGAGGGGGCCATGGGAGTATAAGATTTCCTTTCAGGGATTCCTCTGCCTGGCCTGCTTCCTGCCTCTCTCCAGAGAGCAATATTGGTTTCCCTGGAAACCTCAAGGTCCTTGCCCTGGGTAGTGCTGGGGACCTCCTTGTGGAGCAGGGAGCTGCCTTTTAGAGCCACCCCCTCTTGTCTCTCCAATTGGGCGCATACATGGCACCTAATAGGGCCTTCAGTCACACTTGGGGAATTTTCTTCTGAATAATCAGCATTGTCAAGGAGAGGAAAGGAGACGGGGTGGTTAAATGTACTGGTTTGGGGCTTTGTGGATGTGGCAAGATGGGTCTGGGAGCTCCTCAGTCTGTGAGGTCTCTGGACATAGAAGAATCTCACACCTCGATCTTGTGTATAATTTGGCTCTTTATGTAGCTTATCTCCCTCAATAAAACCCAGCTAAGATTTATTAGAGGGCTAGACATATGTATTTGGGTTTGTTTCATTTTGATTTTGTTTTCTCTTTGGATCTCAGGTGCAGTGAGTAGAATTGAATTATTGTTAAATATTCAGCAAATACTTGGACCCCTTACTGTGTGCCAGGCACTGTAGGTGCTCTGAAACCAGCAGGCAACAAAGCAAGGGCCTCTGCCTCTGCAGAGCTTCCCTTTCTAGGGAGAGAGAGAGAGAGAGAGAGAGAGAGAGAGAGAGAGAGAGAGAGAGAGAGAGAGAGAGAGATGATAGATAAGCCAATAGTATATAAGATATCAGTGGTGAGGAGGGCTAGGTGAGAAGAGAGAGGGTGTTAGGTGGTGCTATTTTAGACAGGGGTTGATCAGGGAGCTGACTTTGAGCAGAGATTATGAGAACAATTACTGGAGGGCACGGCAGGCCAAGGACCCTTGCAGGCAGAAGCTGCTTCAGCATCTTTTATCTGGGACACAAGGTGGGTGAGTTTGAAGAACAGCAGGGAAACCATTTGGCCAGAGCAGACCGAGCTGGGTAGGAATGGCAAAATGAGCAAGAGAGGGTGGCAGGAACAAAGCCTCGTCATCCATAGTGGTGACTGGATTTTGTTCAAGGGTGGTGAGCAGCCGGTGGAAAGTTTTGATTGAAAAAGTGACATGAAGCTAATTATTTGGATGCTCTGTGGAGAGGTCAGTAGGCGGCAAGAATAGAAGCAGAAGGGTCAGTTAGGACAGTCTGATGGTAGCTTATGCTGGGACATGTGTCCTGGATTGCCACATGGTGGTGGAGGAGGTGGGAAGGGTTGACGTCTGGGAAATGCCGGGAGAGCCCGACAGACAAGATTAACTGATGGGCTGGGTGGGAGGTGTGAGAGGGAGAGGAGTGGCACAGGCTCTTCTGTTCGTGGCACGCCCACCATTGGTGGGTCCGAGGCCACGCCCATCGCGTTTTATTTTGTTCATCCTCTTTCTCTTCATAGCAGTCTCCATTTCCCCATTCTCTTCTCACTGGCAGCTATTCCAATGCATTTTAATATATGTTCCCATATGCATGCATAATGGAAGAATAAATAGTAGCATTTTCTGTACATATATATTTCAAGCTTATCTTAACAGCATCGTGTTCTGTTTTTCACTTTTCCCTCCCCGCCTGCTGTAGTGTTTCAATGTGGCCAGCTTTGTGACCACCGACAGTGTACCGCAGTGGGTGTCTACCGCGTTTGACTTACCCATTTTCCTCGCAGCGGACAACCAAGTTGCCACCAACTTCCTGGCTGCCACACACTGTACGGTGGCACAGTGCGTCTCTTTCCAGTTCTGTCTGAGACCAGGGGGTGCAAGGCTGGAAGTGGGCTTGCTGGTCCCGGGGTGTGCATCTACTTAAATTTACTAAGTGGAAGTAAAAGCCACTTGGTCTTCCAGGGCCCCTTTGTGCTTGAGGCTTCCAGGCACCCCACATTCTTGACCTTGTTTGATGGGTACTGATTTTCTAATTTTTTCAAACCTGTTGGATTCATCTCGCTGAAGTTGAGCATCTTCATTTGTTAGTCATTCAAGTTTCCCCACTGTGAACTGCCTGTTGATATCCTTTGCCTAGTTTTCTGTTGTGTTTTCAAAAGTTGTGTGCGTGTGTGTGTGTGTGTATGTGTGTGTGTGTGGTTGCTGGAATCCATTTTATGTTCTACACCTGCCCAGCCAAGTACAGTAGCCACTAGCCACATGTGGCAATTAAAATTAAAATAAATTAAAATGAAAAGAAATGAAGAATTCAGTTCCTCAGTTACGTTTACCCACATTTCATGTGCTCATTATTCACATGTGGCTAGTGGCTGCCATACTGGATAGCACAGATATAGGACATTTTCATCTTCTCAGGAAGGTCTATTGGACAGTGCTGACCACGATGTTAACATTTGTCTTCTTTTAACTATATTTCACATGTCCTTTGTTGAACAGTTTTGACGTAATCAAACCTACCAATTTCTCTCCTGAAGTTTGTGTGTTTTGGGTTTTGTTAAAGGCCTTCTTTACCTGAAGGTCAGGAGATATTCACATACATTTTCCTCTAGTAGCTTCCACATTTAGATCTCTAACCCATCTGGAACTTAAATTTGTGTATGGTGTATAATGTGATGTTGGGATTTAACTATTTTTTTCTCTATAAAGAATTAATTTTCCTAATATTACCTATGTTTTAGTGTTTTTCACTGGATTCTAACAAATAACAAGACATTTGTCTATCTCCTTTATTATTTAAGGTGTTGGTTAATTTTTAAGATAGAAATTTATGTTCGAATATTCTATGAGGGAAATTTTACTCTGTCCTAGATTAAAGATGCCGCCTATTTCTATAAGCGAAGCCAGTGTTACCAAGACGCTCTCAGATGCTTTGAGCAGATTCGAGAATTTGATCTAGCACTCGAAATATACTGTCAACAGGAGCTTTATGAAGAAGCAGCTGTAGCGGTGGAAAAGTAGGTGGTTTTATTCTCTCCCTCCCCCTTCCCTCTGCCCTCTGGGTGCAGCCTGCCCTGGGTGGTGGTGTCCGTTCTGCTGCCGTAACTTGATCCTGGCCCTGCTTCTGCTGAGCAGTGTCCTCAATGCTGGGTCAATATCTACTTGAGAGCAGGACTCAGTGTTCTCCTCTCTCTTTATAAGCTTTGACACAGTGTCACGAGGAGAAGGGACTAAAGAAGATGAAGAGTGTGTTATGAGTGTGTGTGTAACTTGCACAGCAATGTTGTACTTCTTGATGGTTCTGTTCTCTCACCTTTGCTTGCTGAGTTGGCAGTTTCGCTGATGTGTGTTATGGATGGATAAAGGCAAGAGCACTAGTGGACAGTCAGGGTTTTGCTTCATTGCAATCTACTGCTTAACCATGCAGTTATACATATGTGAATGCTACAAATGTACACACACCTTCAATTGTAGGGCACATATGTTTCACACGTGACCCAGTGGAGGCCTCCTGCACCTTTAGCATGATATTCCAGAGGTGAGGTAGAGATGGGTAGGGTTAATGGTTGACAAGGAATCTAGAAACATCCTAGGATAACAGCCCCCCACCCTGGTGAAGGGGTATAAATGGAGATGAAGGAAAGGAATATTTCTCATGTGAATAATGACTGATGGAACAGAGAGTATTTTTAGCAAGTTTAAAGAACAATCCAGGTGTTTTCTTTTCAAATCCAAAATGTCCAGTTAGCAACTGAATTAAGTCAGGCCAGTTAGCAATTAAATTCTACATCCAATATGCATGGTGTTTGAAGGACACTTGGATAAACTGGGTAAGAGACTCTCAGACTACACTTAGATCTCAAATCAACAGATTATTAAAAACTCTGCTGTATCCCTCAATAAAGCTGAAAAAAATAAGCAATGTTATGAGAGCAAAAACAATGTTATTGAGGGAAAATCTATGATTATTCGGTGCTTTTCTGGAAAAGTGAAAACAAGTTAAATAAATAATTGAAAGTATTAAAAAAACCAACTCTCTCAATCATCTTCATTTTACAATTTATGTCTACATGTGGGAATTTTGTTTAAGTTGCTCTGTGCTGTATTTTGGAAGAACGTTTCTATTGGTTGGATGATAATGAGTTATCATTAGTGTCATCTGTCATTGCAGATATGAAGAAATGCTGAAGGCCAAGACCCTTCCCATATCCAAGCTCTCCTATTCTGCCAGTCAGTTTTACTTGGAAGCTGCAGCAAAGTACCTGAGTGCAAATAAGATCAAGGAGATGATGCATGTCCTCTCGAAGCTAGACGTAGATGACCAGCTGGTGTTCCTGAAGTCTCGGAAACGGCTAGCAGAAGCTGCAGACCTGCTGAACAGGGAAGGTCGGAGAGAAGAGGCTGCCTGGCTGATGAAGCAACATGGCCACCTCTTGGAGGCCGCCAGGCTCACGGCCGACAAGGACTTCCAGGCCTCGTGTCTGCTCGGGGCTGCCCGCCTCAACGTGGCCAGGAATTTGGATGTGGAACGTACCAAGGCCATTCTGAAAGAAGCCCTCAATCTCTGCTATGAAACCAGGCAGCTGTCTGGCATCGCTGATGCCCATTTCCTGCTGGGGGTAATCCTGAAAGACTTTCAGAATCTCAGGGATGCCTTCTTCAGGTTTGACAAGCTCAACCACTCAGCCGGAATGGTGGAAGCGCTCTATGAAATCACCAGCCAGTGCGAGGCTGATCCTGAGTTGGTTCTGGACCTGGCTCTAGGGGGCTTGGAAGTCCTCCTCAGTCTGGTCAGGGCCCTCAAAAAAGTGACCAACAATGCCGAGAAAGCAATGGTCAAGTCTTGCTTTGAGTTTTTTGGGATTTCTCAGGTGGATGCCAAGTATTGTCAGATAGCCCAGAATGACCCTGGACCTGTAAGAATAAATTTTTACCTGGATTTGAACTTGAGAGAGAAGAAAAAAGACCATTTCTTGATAACGGCTGACCAAGTGAAATTAGCCCTGTACAAACACCTCTTGAGCAGGCTGTGTCAGATCACTCAGAGCCTGCTTGGGAAGAGCTACCCGAGCGTCTGCACGAGGTTCATCATCGGCCTGAAATGCAAGGATGAAAGCTGTGAAGACTTCCACAGGCCTTTGCGGCGCTGTGAGGCCAAGCGTTTGGTTAAGTCAAAAATGCACCTGGTGGCAATCAATGGTTTGCTTTTGGAAGCCAAAAAAATATTCCCCCAAATCTTACCTGAAGAATTGGAAAGAATTGATCGCATTTTGTCTACAGATATGTATCACCACTGCAGATCCTTTCTGAATGTCCTCTTCCCCAAGCATTTCCATCAGAGAGTGTTGTCAGAAAACCCCGTGGCATGCAGAGACATCCTCAGACTAAATTACAGACCCAGATCCTACAGGTTTGCTCTGAAAGAGTACATCCATTTTCTGTTTCAAAACGAAGGGGCACGAAGCCGCCGGGAGTCTACGGACCTGTGGCTGAGCGCCATGCAGGCTTTCCTTCTCTCTTCCAACTACCCAGAGGAGTTTGAAAAGCTGCTCCGCCGGGAGGAAGACAACTACCACAGGGAACTCAAAGCTCTGGAGTCTGAAAGAGAGGCAAGAGGCAAGGAGAGAGGCAGCAGGATGAAAGGAGTAGAAGGGAAATTCGGCATGCTGGTGCCCAACAAGGATGATGAGAGTAGCGCGAAGACTCACCTGTGCTTCATCCGGCTGCTGGAGAACTGCATCGACCAGTTCTACGTGCACGGGAACCCTGAAAACTGCAAGAAGCTCTTTTACCGTTTCATGAACGTCCCTGTCAAGAGGTGCACAGAACCGCTCATCCCCAGCATTGGAAACACAGTGGCCCTGTTGGAGTTCCAGTTCATCTACTGCGGGGCGGTCCTGGCCCGCCTGCGGAAGAACACCATCATGCGCCTCCCCAAGAGCTACATTGCGCTTCTTCACTACTGGGAGTTTCTGTTCAGCAAGAAGAACAAGGAGCTCGGGAACGTGTTCTCCATCATTCAGGACTACAAGCCTAAGGATGTGGCGAGAGCCATTCGGGATTTCCGGTTCCACCTCTCCTACCTTGTCAAGGTGCTTTGTGGCCACGAGAATGTGAACTTCAATGTCCTGCTCGATGCCTTTGGCGACATAGACTATGTGGTCTCCGGTGAGGCAGAGAGGACCCTGGTGCTGTGCTTGGTGATGCTGGTGAATGCCGAGGTTCTGCAGCCATTCTGCAAACCTCTTCTGTGCCGCCACTTCCAGGAGATTGAATCAAGGCTGCAGCTGATGAGTGTGGACCGCCCGGACCAGGTTCCTGAGAGGCTCCAGAAAGTGGTGAAGCGGCTGTTGATGGAGAGCAATGTGAAGTCTGTGGCTGAGGCGCTGCAGGACCTGCTCTTTGAGCGGGATGAAGAGTACCTGATGGACTGCTACTGGCGGTGGGATAGCATCCACGGCCTCTATCACGAGGAGGTCAGACTGAACCGTCTGCTCTGTGTGGACCCCGTGGACCACTCTGCTGAGCCAGAGTGTGAGTTCGATCAGAACGAGTCAGATGAGCTGGCACTAGAAGACCGAGACTCCTTCCTCCTCACCATCCTTTCCCAGAAGCAGCGGAAGGCTTCCCTCCAGCAGAAGTTGAGGAGAGTGTACCTGGTAGTGTCCCTGTGCGTCAGCTGGAGGAGAAGGGTGAGTGCACAGATAGAACACATCCGAGAGGAGACCAGGGAGCCCGGGACTGGGAACTTCAAAAAGGCCGACATCGACAGTACCCAGTGCGACCTGTGTGGGGTGAAATTCACCCGAGGTCCTGAGAACTATTTCAGCCCTAGGAAAGACTCTGAGGAAGAGACTTCAGAGGAGGTGGCCTTTCCTGGTGGGGCTGAGCTGGATGACAAGGAAGATCAGGAGAGAAACAGCGAATCTTATGAGAGGCACATCCGCCTAGTAGACCACCAGAGGCGGCAAATGGCCTACCAGAAATACTCCAGATTTTTCCATGAGAAGGTGGACCCAGCCATTGACGAAGGCAAGCGGGTGGTGCAGGATATCAAGCAGAGCATGTGGATCCGCAATCACCCGGGCTCCAAAGAGCAGAGCCTCATGCTGCAGAGGAAGGTCCAGGAGAACATCAAGAAGGTTTCAGATATGGTGGATGACCTCTACAAGCGGAAGGCCTGGGATGGAGGTAAGGGGCCCTCGGGAGTGGGGGCCCAGTTGGTGTTGGACCTTGGCCTTGAGAACACACCTCAGAGTCAAGCCCTTTGTGGTGATGTCTGGCCGGGGGAAGATGGAATATGTGCATTTGCAGAAATACAAGTGAGGACCGTGTTCTCAAATGAGAGCAAAATCTCATGGTTTAGACCACCCTTTCTGCAGGGAGAACTTTCTGATTATCTTGGGCCAGAATGGTTTCCCCTGGTACTATAGACGAGACAAGGGCTTGCTAGCTAATTCTATGGAGAAGATTTAGGAAGGATGTTTAAAGTCTTGAGAACTCTGCTTCTGGTGGCAGAAGGTGGCTGTGAGTCCTTGGCTTTTGCTCTTTGTGTGGGGAGCAAGCTCTTGGAGGGTGGGGTCTTTGGCTCTAGCACTGGGTGTCCAAGTCCCTACAGTGGCTGCCTCTCTCAGAGCCCTTGTTCTTTGGGTCCCATAGCGGAGGAGGTGATGACTCGGCTTGTCAACACGCTGACTCCGTCAGTTAAGGATGCGCGGGAGTGGCTGACGAAAACAGAAGTCCGCTTAAAGGAGGAAGGTGAGGAGCCCTCTGTCCCGGGCAGTGCTCTGGGTCTGGTGGTTCTTGGTCTGCTGACTTCCAGGTCAGTCACTCTCTGTCTAGAAGCATCTTTTTCGCTGAGTCAAATTTTAGCAACATAGCATCTGAGTCACTTTTCAAAAAACCTCTTGCCATTCAAGTGCTATGATCAATCACTTTCAGTCACTACTCAGGCTTACAACAGTGACTCCCAAAGATACACAAAGTATTGCAAAGCCATCTCTTGATAAATATCTTGTTTGTGCCAACCATTCATGTAAGTTAATGAACACTTACTGTTTAATATGTATCAGTGCTGTTCTGGGCTCGGGCATACAAAATAAACAAAATCCTTGGGACAACTTACATGCATCTTCCTACAGAGCTTGCGTAGAGTGAGTAAGGTTTCTCTTCTGACAGAATTATCTTGCCAAGTTCTCTTTGATCTAGAAAGTCTACTCTTTTGCTCATTCCAACAGCTGCCCCCTCTCAGCCCTACCTCATTTCTTCTCGCTCTGAGTATTTCACCGGCCCCAGAATGCCCTGCTGTGAGTCCGTTTAATCCAGATGCTACTGGAAAATCCAGGCCCCGGTGCTGAGGAAAACTTGAGGGGACTTGGCACACAATTAAAAAAAAAAAAAACGCTTTAGAATATAGTTTATGCTGGATCTGTGATTTTTTGATTTTTGCGGTTATTTCAAAAGGAAGATAATGTATAGCATCTCAAGTCTGCCATAGGGTTTAGGTTTTCTTTGATCTCTTTTATTTAAAGGGCCTTTAAAATCAGGGCCAGAGGAGCCAGCCTGTAAGGGAAGTAAGTAATGCTAGAGAAGCATGTTTGCTTGGGCTTCGGCTCACCCTGGCGAGCAACGCCAGTACTCAAAGCAAAATTATCTCTTGCTGGCACCCTGGTGGAAAGCCCCTTTAATTAAAAAAAAAAAAAAAAAAAAAGACAGAGACATTAGATTTTACTAGTTGATAATATTTTGCAGTACGGTGAGAACAATCACCATTCTGCACTTTGTTTCTTTTTTCTTTCTTTTTTTATCTTTTTTAAATAGGCGTTGTTCAAGAAGATAATTACGAGAACGAAGCTGAAGACTTTGAAGAGCTCTGTCCTAGAAGGCGCCGGCAGAAATGGGGAAAGCGGAGGAAATGCTAAAGGTCCACACAGCCACTGCCCAGAACATTCCATCCTGACTTGGAATTCCATGGGCGGGGGCAGAAGAGGAAAAGAACGCAAACTAGCTTTAAGAAGTAGGGGAGTCTGGCCACCGCTTTGCTCTTCGTTCCTGCGACTTCTCTTTCAGTGGAGGCGCAGGTTCAGACTGCTCCCGCAGAGCGGGGACCACTACTGCTTTCCCAGTTAGAGCCTAACAGTGTTAGTGCCTCTAAAACATGTTAGGTGAGAGGAGTCATCACCGAAGGGGGCCTTGGGCCCCCTCACCCCAAAGCCCGCATGTTCCCTGGCTCATCACCATCACCACATGAGTCAGTCGGAGGCACACCCCTCATCTCAGTTGCCACTGCCCTGGGCCAGGAAATCCCTCCACGGATTCCCCTGTCTCCTTTCACATGGCTGCAGCATAGCATAGTCCAAGAGCTGCGTGTGTGCCCAGGGTGTGTGTGCGCCCCACTTCCGGCCACCTCTGACCCCAAGCTTCATTCTGGTCATCTCTGAGCCTCTTTGTAGCACAATTTGGTCTGTTATATATGTCAGCCTTTTCTCTCTGTGACAACTTTCTGCCCTCCTCTTCCCCCCACCCTCAGCTACCTATACGAGTTACATTAGACTACCTCAGAATGTAGTCAAGAACTCCCCCAGAGTCCTTTGGGTCTTCTCCCTAGAAGGAAAGGCTTGGCCTGTTGCCAGGGACTCCCTGGTCTGCTCTCCAAGGTGGTTCGAACTCTGCCTTATCTATGGTGCAGAAATTTCAGAAACTGTTTTGTTCGTAGCCTGGTATGTCTAGTTTTCTTGGTTCTCCCTGGAAAGTTTGTCATTCTGAGGAGCTTTCTCCCACCAAGCTCACCACAGTAGGACAGTGACCTGCAGAGATGCAGGTTAGGGCCAAGGAGATGGAAGAGGAAGCCAGACTTATGAGTGCCAATCCATAGGGATATTGCTGTGAATCACTGGCCATGGCTGGCAGGCCCTGTAGGGGGAGGGGGGTGTGTGTGGGGCTGTTTGCAGGATGCCATTGCTTCCCACCCCCGCCCCCCACCACCCTGGGCCAGCGGCCATGAGCACGGTCCCATTCGGTAGCCTTCATGCCTCTCTCGTGATTACTGCCCACCCTTTCCCCAGCCCTTCAGTTCAGCCTGATGGGAAAGGTCAGGTTCACCTTGACCTTTCATTGTTTTAACATCACACTAGAACCAGCTTTCCCCCCATGTTGCTGCTGCTTTTGCTGCTCATTGTTTTCTCTTCATTGCCTTTCTAAATGACTCTATTTCCTCAAAATGTTTATGTTTCTGATTTTTATTAGGTCTGTTTCTAATTTTTATTCCAGATATTTTTATGAAGTTCACTTGCCAGAAAAAAAAAAAGAAAAAAAATCAATGAAATCTTGCTGTATTACACATTTTTATAAAGTTAAATCTTTTCTCTTACATGCTGTACACGTGTTTATTTCTAGTCTCTACTCAGAGAGTAAAGGGGTAAATCTTGGGACTGGGTCTTTCTGGTCAGCTGGTTGATGCTGACCAGGGCAAAAGCTTGCTGTGTCTTCTGGAACATCCCAGGACAGAGAAGTACAGTGCAGGCCAGGACACGCAGCTGGTTGCCGTGTCTCTTGAGGGCCCGCCTGTGCACATGCTTTTGCATTTGGATGCTCCTGAGCGTGCAGGGTGCGGACCTTACACAGTTTTGTCAGCGCTGTCCGTCGGGGCTGCCCGATAACAAGGACGTTGCCCTGGGAGGCAGGAGACCTGGAGTCGAATCCTTGTCTTGCTCCTGGTAAGCCGTGTAACCTGGGGTAGGTCAGAGCCATTTGGCGCTCCCTTAGTGCCTAAATATGGCACTGCCCGTGGGCTGTCGTGACCTGGTGCAGGAGAGAGATGGAGACAGGGAAAAATAGCAGTGATAGAAAACTGGATCGCATGGGGGTGATAGCAGCATTTACATAACCCAGCTGGGCCTCAGTTTCCTCTTTTGGGAAACTGAATTGTCTAACGATTGTTCCTGCCCTGGTGCACAGTGGTCCCGTAGGCTGCTGCCATGGGTTTGGAAGGAAGAAAGGACACTGACGTGGGAGATAACAGCATCCCCCAGCTCCGTACTGGTACCTCAGTACCTTACCGAATTGCCGGGGGGAAAACTGAGGTGCAGATGTTGTTTCTTACTCTGGGTTACAGGGCCAGTCTGGGGCAGAGCTGAGACCTGGACCCAGGTGTTCTGATGCCAGCCAGTGCTCTTTTTACTGAGGACTCACACTTCGAAGTCCACCTCAAATGCCAGCGATTCTTTTCGGGACCCTATCACCGCTGCCCAGTATCAGTGCATAGGGTGCACTGACCAGCATGGGGCATTGACACAGCTGACCCCCTTCAACTTCTCACCCGCTTTTTGGTACCTATAGGAAAGTGGGGTGCCTGACAAAGAAACTGACTTGTGTTCTACTGTCGCCCACTTGGCACAGCCTGACCTCTAACCACCCCCCCCCCCCAAGGACTGGACAGAGTAGCCGCCCCTAGTCATTCCCAGTAGGTAGCACAACACAGCACTGCTCCCAAAACTGTCAGCTTTACTTTCTCGTTAGTGCCCACAACTGTCCCCTTGAATATTGTAGTTCATCCATAGCGATCCCATCCCTGCTCCCCTGCCTCCACTGGAGATACTGTGTTCACCTGTTCCTAGCCAGCCTGCCTCAGTTTCCCTGGAGTGATCCCTTGCAGCTCACGGAGCTCATATGGCTTATGCTACACCTGCTCTCAATGTTAGTGCTCACAGGTGGTGGCTGTCACTCCCGCTGGCCAGTGCTTCAGTGGTTAATTTCTCTAGTGCCATGGAGTGGGCTCTTCCAGCACCTCCCACAAGGTTGGTCCAGTGCTGCTGGGGGCAGGGGCATGGCTCCAGGGGATGAGAGCAGGATGAGGCCAGCTGATGGATGAGGCTTGTACTCCACCCTCTGGAGCTCACAGGAAGGGCTCTCCAGGCCTGGATGGAGGCTCAAACTTATGGCCCAGGAAGATGACCAAGGCTGTAACTAACTCCCAATGTTAAAATCCCAACGAAGCAACTTCCAGGTTTTACCCCATACACATATGAGGTGTTTCATTCTTCTTATATGTTAATGGCACTAAATATGAGTTTCCTATGTTTCCGTCTAATTTTAGTATAGCTTTGATAATCCTTGGATTTAATGGTCTAACAATAGTGTAATATACATGAATCTCAGTTGTATAAGAAAGGTCATATTGTATTTAATTCAAATCCTCCTCTGGGCCTGCTGTGGTAGGAAACTCAACCCAAGTCATGATCGGGGGACCCTCTGCTTCAGTGGGATCTCTTAAGTCTTAGGAGGCCAATTTGGTCAGTGAAATAAGGGTGCTCTCTCTCCCAATCACCATGGCTACTACCATTGGCACACTCACCGTCTGAGGAGCTGGGCGCCTTTCCTCCTTCCCAGCGGAGCCTGGCCAGTCCAGGAGGCCTGCGGCATCTGGTCCAGCCTCTGTAGATGAACCGCTGAGCTGAGTTCCCCTTGATGTTTTCCCATCTCCCTGCTCATGCAGAGAGAGAGGCTCATGCATCACCATGAGCATGAGTGCTGGCCCCTATTGGTCACGACATCTTCTAACCCCTGTTTCACTTCTGAATGGTGGAAGCGTGAAGTCCCTACCTGCATATGCCACTCCACTCGTCCATAGGTGGAGTTTGTTTCCCAATAGACTGCAGCAGAAGTTGCCCTGCTGATTCTGGGTCTGGCCTTTCAGAGGTCTGGCAGCTTCTACTTTTTTTCAGGGTAAACCAACTGCCCTGTAAGAATCCGACTACCCTGAGGCCACCATGCTGTGAAGTAGCCCAAGCTAGCCAGGGGGAGAGGCCACACTCAGAAGCCATGTGGGTGGAGCCTTCTTGGATGTTCAGCCCAGGTGCCCCTCAATGAGGCCGGGCCAGTGACCCTCACTGATACCACATGAAGATTCACCACTGGCTGAGAGCTGGGGAGCCCAAATGTCTGACCCCCCAAGAATCACAACAGTGAATAAAGCATAACTGCTTTAAGCTACTAGATTTTGGGAAGGTTTGTTACACAGCAATAGATAATGGAAACAAGAGCCTACTGTGTATGTGTCAGGTACTATTAGGCACGTTGCATCTGTGAATCTAAATCCTATCACAACTCTCCAAGATATAGAGTGGTCATTGCTAATTTGTATGTGTGTGAAGTAAGGGGTTTGCCTGCAGTCAGTGAGCTGAACTCCCTCTGGGGGCCCATGTTGTTACATGGTCTGCACTGAAAGGAAAGGGCTTAAGCCACCTGTTTCCCTAGCCTGGTCGGGATTCAAGTACCTTAACATCTAGTGCCCTAGTATCATGAGGGAGCCTAGAACCCATCCCAAGAATCAAGCATTTTGTCATCTTAGCCACCTCCTCTCTGGCCCCTGACATCTACCTGGACATGCTGGGCTTTTCCAACAGCCAAGATTTGTTCGCCAGGGCAACCTGCAGGAGTTACTCTGACCAATTTGTAAGGTTCTCTCCACTCAGCTCCTGGGTCCTGGCTCACATGGGACACTGGCAGCCAGCACTACCAGCTATCACATAAAGGCAGGTCTGCTCCTAACTTTTGTGGGGTCTGGGCTATAAATGTAAGAGATCTCTCCCCTTGCCAACTCTCTTTCCATCCTTTGCCTCATCCCACACCAGGAAGAGCCCCTTGCATGTGGGTGGACATTCCATCCTCAAACACAAGCTAATTATATATCTACACTCCCCAAATAGTCACCCTTGGCCATCCCTTGTCCCAGCATATCAGCAGGGAAGAGGCTCAGGGTATTTGAGCAGTGGGGCACGGCGTCTCTTGAGTACTAGAATGTGATCTGGAGAGGGCTGTGGACATGTACTGTTGGGAGCCACACGGGAGAAGCAAAATGGCCACGGCCTGTAAGGTTCCTGCTTCTCTTCCTGGCGCCAAGACAAAAAGCCCGCGCGCGCCAAGACAAGAGCCCGCGCGCGCCAAGACATCCGCACCGCCTACCCCTCACATCACCTCCCCCCACTTGAGACCCCTCTTCCCTCAACCAATCCCCTGCCTACAAGTATCTCTCTAACCCC
>PVKZ01005691.1:0-48058 GCA_004027375.1 Macroglossus sobrinus
AGTTTTTTTGTTTGTTTCTTTTGCATAGAAACGAGGCCCACATAGAAAAGTGATCGGAAAAATATTAGAAAACATCATAAAAATATTTTAAAATATATAAAAATATCATAAAAATATTTTAAAAGATCATCTGTTCACAGGTCCAGCCGCCCCTCCCGCTGTCCAGGCGCCCACTGTAAATGGTAATTCATTTTTCATTCTTGGGTTTTACACCAAGCAGTTCCCTTTTCATCAGGCACAGCAGCCCAAGGACGAGTGATTGTGGGGCCAGGTGTGTCTGAAGGGGGTGAGTGAGTCTGGTCAGCTGTGCTCCCTGAGCTGCCTTGCCTCTGTGCTGGGGTCACCTCCCATAGCCACCTACTTCCTATTTCCCATCCTGAGTTTCCAAGTGTGTTATGAGCATGGGAAGGGACGCCAGCCAGAGTTCATACGTGAGACGGAGTTGACAACCTGCAAAGCCCTGTATTTACTCTTCTCTTGCTCCAGCAAATCTCTGTGGCGGTGACACTCCCATCCTCAGCATTGCTGCACACATGCCAGAATCCCTCCCTCCGCTCACCAGGAGGCCCCGGGTTCTCCTTCCTCGGGCATCGCCCCGGGGTATTTTCATGCCCTTGTATTCCAGCTTGAATAGCTACATCCAATGAGTCCATTTCCCTAGGTTGCGTGTCTACTGCTGGCTACATCGCCCTCTTCCAGTGTTTCTGCACAGCTGATGTTTGCTTTTCATTATCCTCCCCTCACCAGGTAGAGCTGACTCGGTTGTACCTGAGGACAATGGTAAAAATCTCCTTCTTTCCTAGAGACTGAGGCTGCTGAGCGGGGGAGCTAGGAGAGCAGTGGTCTGAGGGGGAAAGAGCAGGCTATGAGGGGGGCCGGCTTCTGTGTCTCCACGGAAACTTCCTGTGTCTCTGTCCACGCACTGGGCTTTGGGAAGTTGGGGGAGAAGCCCCTCTGCACCCATCTTGCTGCCCCCTTTGCTTCCACTCTTTTTCCAACCTACCTCTCCTACAGTGGCCCAGGTAGACACACGTGCAGGCTCAGGTGTGAAATGAGGGGTCCTTGAAATCCTTAGAAGAGGCTCTGACTCACGTCCCTTGGGATGCAGGCTGTGGGTGGGATGCCCATGGATATGGTGGGACTTGTGGAAAAAGGAGAGATAAATAAAGTCCATGAAAGTCACGTCTAAGGTGGGGGTGGTGATGAGAACTGAGCCAACCCGTGGACCACCACTGTCCATGGTGCTGTAATAAACATAACGGCCACCCCCACACTGCAGACCTACAGGCCCGGGTACCAGGTTCTCCGCGTGAGCCTCTCCCCCTCCCCCACCCCGCCCCCCACAGCCCAGCTCTCCTGCTTGCCTCACCTCTTCCAAGTCGTCATTGACCGAGGGTACCTCCGCAGACTGGGCTACTCCTCCTGGGATGTCCACCTGAACGATGAGCTCTGTCGCCCCCAGGTCACGGGGCGCTACCTGATCTTCAGCATCCCCTACGGCCACTGTGGCACCGTCCAGCAGGTAAGAGGTCGACAAGGGGGTGGCGCCCTTCTGTGGATAGAGGCCAAGGAGAGAGGTTTCAAAATTCAACCACCGGCTGACAACCTGGGTGGGAAGAGAGGAAAGCCACAAGCCGTGACGTCCTTGGAGATGGAATTCATCCAAATAGTCGCCACGATGCCAATCACCACTTTCATGCCATACGTGACATTTTGTCTATTTGGTATGTGTAGACCATAGTCATTTTTTTTGCTCTGGAAATTCTAGTTTTCACCTCAGAAGTTTCTGCCCCAGGAGCCATGCCAGAAGCCCCCCGGTGTCGGCGGGGAGGACGGCCACAGAAGCTTCTGGGCCATACAGGAAGATGCCCAGCTGTCCCCTCTGGCCCTGGCTCGCCTGGCTTGTCAGCAAGCCTTGCATGCTGACCACTGTGCCAGGGCCGGGGGACACAGCAGGTCCGGAACCACTGGGGGTGACGGCCGGTCCCAGGCCACCCACTGGGAGAACACCACAGAAAGCTGCCGTGTCTGATTTCAGAGCCAGGGAATGAGCAGCCTATTAGGTGCTGAGGGCTCGGCAGCCACCAGGACTGGCAGGGCCTGGCCACGGCGCTCACCGTCCAGAAAAAAGGGACGGGCACGGAACCAACGCACGAACGAGAGTCCTTCCCAGAAAACAGGGTTAAGAAGAAATAAAGCAAGGAAGGGAATAGAAGGCCACTTCGAACAGGGCGGCCAAGGCCCAAGGCCTGAATGAGGAGGTGGAGCCGGGTCAGGATGGACAGGAGGAGTGCTCCGGGCAGGCGGTGGGCAGGCGCTCGGGCCCCGAGGCAGCTGCAAGCGTGGGGGGGCTCAGGAAGGGACTCGAGGCCCGTGAACCCCGGGAAGCCCACGGCCGGGTTGGAGAGGGGCCGAGTCATGTGTGCACGGAGTTCAGCTTTTCTAGACTGCGCTTTCTCACCAAGGGTGACGTCACCCCCAAGGGGGAGGAGAGATATCGGTTCTTAAGACCCCAAAAAAACCACATTTCTTAATGGAGAAAGCACAGATATACATACAGAATATATGCAGTGTATATGTTGCACTCACAGTTCAGAATGGGGGCTCGGGAGGGGGTGGGATGAGTAAGAAAAAAAATGTCTGAAAAGGCAGGCCAGAGAGACAGTGGTCGAAGCAGTCCTTGGAGGGCTGAATGTCACGCAAAACGAGGCTTCCTCGAACAAATGGCCCTGAGTGACAGCTCTGGGTGACACACAGAGCTGTGGGAAGGAGGCTGCCAGAGGCAGTGGCCCCCCGCTCATCAGCCATCAGCACCCCGTTAGCTCTTTTACGCTGGATTGAGGGAGCAAAGCTGAAAGCAGAAGTCAGCAGGGCCAGGCCCGCAGCTCACACGGAGCCACAGCCAGGCTGGGGTCAGGACAGCGCTAACCGTGTGAGCGCCTGTGGCCTGACCTCGCAGGAGGAGCCTGAGTGAGGATAAGAATCTAGCGCCGGTGTCTGTGCTTGTCTGAGAACCCCGTGGGCTGAGGGGATGGAGTGTGTGGAGGGACACAGCAGCCATCGTGGGCCTCACAGGAGGGGAGAAGGGAGTCCAGGCTCACCCACCGGGGGCTCCCTGCGTTCACCCCAAACTCCAAGGAGCAAAGATACAGGATCACCGCATCATGGCGTTAGGTACCACGAAGGTGAGGCGTGAAGCCTCTGGCCTCCAGCTCGTCAGCCACCTAGCGCCAAGCAGCAGGTGCTTGTCGGGCGGCCACGAGCACCCGCCGCCACTCCCCTCTTGTCCTCCCAGGAAAGCCGTGGCTCCCGCAGCTACTCCAATGCCATCAGAGGCCGACTGTGGGGTCACCCCAACCGGGTCATTGTGAGACACAAGGTGCCTCAGCTGAAGCTCACCTGCAGGGCAGACGGCCACTCAGCCATTGAAATCGTTCCTGGGGCTGACATCCCGAGGCAGGGTGCCGGCTACGACGTGTCCATATCGTTCCTTGAGTTGCCCGTGTCCCCGCCCAAGGGGAACCTGGGGCCGCCCCATGCCAGGCAGAGGAAAGAAGTCTTCCTCCAGGCCACGGTCCGCAGCCCCGACCCCAGCCTGAG
Source organism: Macroglossus sobrinus (assembly GCA_004027375.1). Classification (NCBI taxonomy): domain Eukaryota; kingdom Metazoa; phylum Chordata; class Mammalia; order Chiroptera; family Pteropodidae; genus Macroglossus; species Macroglossus sobrinus. Next base: position 3,601 of record PVKZ01005691.1, read on the forward strand.
GGTCTTTGTGGATACCTGCGTAGCGTCTCCAAATCCCCAAGATTTCACGACTGTCAAGTACGATTTGATCCGGCAAGGGTAAGGAAAATGGAAGGCCCTCTAGGGCTGACTGTTATATTCATGGGGCAGCCCCGTCGGGGAAGGGGACCTGGGGCTTCTCAGCCAGTGGTCTTAAATTGTAACCTTGTGCAAGAGTCTTCATCAAGCCCCAGAGGCAGAGTCGAGGCCCTCGCCATCCCTCTTATCCCACTGGGGGACACATAATTATAGAAACTGGACAACTTCCCTTGAATCCCCAAAGGGTCCTGGGCAGGGCCCTGGCTGTCTTGGATTCTACTGTCCCATCCCCTGCTTTTCACACCTATTCCCTTCCCGTTAAGGTTTATAACTTAGTAACACTCCCCAGTCCTTGGGACATCTGGCCCACGTTGGTGGGCTGGCGGGTTATCCTGGGCTAAGTTTGTGCAGTGGTAAGATTTTATCTGTGTCCTTTGGTTAAACAAAGGATCTGTCAAGTTAGAACTCTGGCAAGCTATTTGCCTCTGTGGCTCTCTTGTTCCCTAATAAGAGCAAAAGGCTTACAAATGGACAATTGGCAACCAGTGCAAAAACATCAAAAACCCATCGCTTACTGACACATCCTAAGCCCTGAGAAGCATCGTAGTGCCTGTTTTCCCAACCCAGGGGAGGAGCGAGAGGCCGCACCTTCCCCAGGTGGTGGGAGCCATGGCGTGGGCAGTGCACGGATGTGGCACTCAACAGCACTAAAGTCGGAGTGAGAAAGCTCTTCCCTTTCATTCTCACAAATACATCAAGGAGGGGGCTGAGCTTGGTACAGTCTGGTGCCAGAATTTAACAGCCAACACTTTTTTTTCTACTTGCTTCAGGTTCAATAGGCTCTTCTTTCTCTCATTTCCTAAGGTGGGAGCTTGGATTATTGGTTTTAGATCTTTCTTCTTTTCCAATGCCTGCATTTTAAGGCTATAAATTTCCCTCTAAGTATCCCTTTAGCTGCTTATACTATTTTGGTAAATTGTATATTCATTTTTGCATAGTTTGAAATATTTTTAAAATTTCTTTTGAGACTTTTTCTTCTATCTTTGAATTACTTAGAAGTGTGCAGTTTGATTCCCTAATATGTAGGCATTTTCTAGTCACCTGTTATTGATTTCTAGTTTAATGCCATGGTGATCTGAGGATGTATTCTGTATGATTTCTGTTCTTTCAAATTTGTTGCAGTGTGTTTTGTGATCCCGAATGTGGCCTGTGGTCTGGTGGATGTTCCACGTGGGCCTCAGAAGAAGGCTGTTGTTGGCTGTTGTTGGATAGAGTGTTCTATCAGTGTCAGTTAGGTCTAGCTGGTTGACAACGCTGTTTAGGTCATCTGTATTTTTCCTGATTTTCTGCCTGTTAGATCTGTCAATTACTGACAGAGGGGTGTTGAAGTCTCCAATATAATAGTGAATTTATCAATTTCTCTTTTCAGTTCTATCAGTATCTGCCTCATATATTTTGATACTCTACTGCTAGGTGCATACACATTAAGGATTGTTATGTCTCCTTGGAGGACTCACCCTTTGTTGTTATATAATGCTCCTCTTCACCTCTGATAATTATCATGGCTCTGAAGGCTGTTTTGTTTGAAATGAACATGGCTACTCCAGCTTTCTTGTCATTAGCACTAGCGTAGTAAATCTCTACCCCTTTACTTTTATCTATGTCTTTATAGTTAAAGCGGGCTTCTTATAGACAATGGTATAGTTAAGTTTTGGATTTTTTAAAATCTGCTCTAGCAGTTTATTTAGACCATGCACACTAAAAGTGATTCTTGATATCGCTGGATTAAAATCTCCCATCTTGATAACTATTTTCTGTGTTGCATTTGTTTTTTGCTTCTCCCCCACGCCTCTCCCCTTTTGCTGTCTCCTTGGGTTTAAACAAAGCATTTTATATGTTGGTTTTAACTGCGCATTTTCTATTATTCCAGTTTATCTCCTCTCTTGATGTATCATTTATACTTCTTAATTTTTTCAGTGATTGCACTACGGTTTATAAATACATTCTAAAATAGTCTTAAGTTTACCTTCAAATAATACAACCCCCCCTTTAATCTTCCCTTTGACAAAATAGAGTAGGCCTTCTGAAGGCAATGGTTCTAGCTAGAATATAAATACCTTGTTTTGTTTTTATTATGTTTATTTCATAATTCCTATTTCTGGCCAGAAATAATGGTTTTTCCACTCGTGGTAGTGTTATAAAGTTTGTTTTTTAAAATAGAACAGTGAGTAATGGGAAGAACTCTATTTAGAATTTAGAGGTCTGGGTCCAAGCCTAAGTATTGGAATCAGAGTGACTTCATGCTTGAACTTAATCCTTTTGACTTGGCGTTCTTCTTCCCATCAGGTGCATCAAAGACAATACCTATGTCAACCTCCACTCTCGCCAGAAGAACGTGGCCCAGTTCAAGTTCAATGCCTTCAGCTTCCTCAGCAGCTACGATGTGGTCTACCTGCAGTGTAAGGTCGCCGTGTGCCAAGTTAGGGACCACTTCTCTCGCTGCTCCCAGGGCTGTGCAGGGCGGGGTAAGAGGCGTGCAGGCCCCATGGAGGCCGGGATAGAGCAGGCCGCGCATTTCCAAACGGTGGGGCCGCTAGAAATCCACAGAGAACTGATCAGGGGGAGAACTTAGTGCGAGTTCTTCGATTTTCACATGAATCTGTTAGAAATTAGACGCAGACTTTACTTGTCCTTGATAAAGTAGTAAGTTTGACAAATCAGAGGTTGTCCACATAGAGACAGGTAAAGAAACCGCTAAAGAGGTTCTGATATTTGTTGCTAATTAAATCTTCTCTGATCACTAAACTTCTATGGTAGTCACTCTCTTTGCAGACTAGAAATGTTGCCTTTTCTAATTCTTCATTATCAAAAACTTGATAACATTTTGTACAGTTTAAGACAATGATAAAGAACAGAGTTCTCTCTCTTGACCACATTGCCACTTTAAAGATTTTTTAATTGTTCAGATGCTATTAGGTTGATCTTTTTGTTGCTGTCCCTCTGCTGGTGTATGAATTTATTTTCAGATCTTGCCAAGAGTCTTATGAAAAATAAACTAAGTGTCTGTCAGGAAGGCACTCCTCTTTCATTTTTTTCTAAACTCTGTTAAATGGTCAGTTGACTCAAACCATCATTTACTCATCATGTCATTTACTCAAAACAAGCTTTATCTGTTTCAAAAGGAACGAATTAAACTCTGGCTAGAAATCAGTTGGGCCCCTAAGAACCTGTTCTGTGGGGGTAGAGACGCGATCATATCCATTATGCATCCCCCAGCACTCTGTACACTTAGTACCGGTGTAGAGGAGGGATGGGACACACCTTTGGGCATTCAGGGATGTGGCTGCCTGTTCTGTCGCGTTTTAGAACCTGAAACCAGCTGTGTTAGGTGACAAAACAGAGCTGTGTTGTTCATCTAAGATAAAGAACTAGATGTGACAGGGGGTGTGTGTATGATTAGTTCACACTGAGGTCTTTAACAATATTTATTCAGCCGCAATAGATGGGAAAGTATACTGTCCTTGCTACTTCTTGCTGCGATTATTACTTTGGGTTGTGGTGTTTCATGGTAAATGAGAGGGGAAGTGTTGTTTTGTCTATTAATCAAGCTATACAGAAGTCTCCTTTTAAAGTCAGGTTCTTCGTTCCAATGCCCTTTTCTGGATGTTTAAGGTGTGATGTGCCGAGACTCTACATTTGTGCAGAAAGGCCTGTGACTCAAGGAGATGTCACTTCTGTCACTCTTTAGTTTCAGAAGTTACAACTACTGTGTATGCTTCAAAGGTAGCATATTCGCATCTACAAAATACATACATTAATGCTGAAGACTACTTTTCTGAAATAAAAATAACCGTTTTCCTATCACCTAATGTTTACTTAACATCCTTTTTCATTAACATAAAACATGTTAAAAATTCATTAACTATTTGGGTGGTCTTTGTTTTTTAACGTATAATGCTTGTTTATTTCAGTCATCCTGCAAGGAAACACACTCTGACCACAGTGAGAGGAAGAGCTGCCTGTCACTCTGATGAGCCCTTCCCTAGTTTATGCACGATGTGTGTAGCTGTAAGACAGCATTGCCTTACACACGCAGGAGAAGTGTGTCTCACGTAAGGCCGGGCCCTTCAGTTAACAGTCCTGCAGCTTCTGGTAGTTGGAGGCTGTTCTCCGATTCCCAAAATGCCTCACGATGACTGTGGCCACGATCACAACATTCAGAGCAAGGACCGTGAATGAAAACAGGTGCAGGCCGTTGAAAGGTTGATTCTGAGTGTCCTCTCTGTGATTTTGGTGCTGAAATTCTGTAACTGAAAACAAGGTAAAAATGATCTAAAGGAAAGGATCACTTGGCATTACAGAATTTTCATAAATGTGTATCTCGACATAGCTTATGAATCTCACGCACCAATGAATGCATCACACCAACACAACGTATGGGAACTTATCAAATATTTGAATTAGCTTATGTTTATGTTTAACTTCAAAGATAAGCTGGGTTTTTTTTCATTTATTTGTTTAAATGGCTAACTCAGTTTGGTTCCCTGATATAAGGTGAAAAACTTGTGAAATTCACAAATAATGAAGCAGAATGCAAGTTCATTTACTAATGGTCACCATTGCCCAGTGTTGTCCGAATATGTTTTATTGTTGGAGAAATTAGTTTCTTCCCTTGAAATTGAAAAAGAATACCTTTCTAATTCAAGACTTTTCAACTAATTTCAAACTATCGTAGACGCATTATCTTTTTAGCTAATGTGTTTATACAATTACTGGATTTAATTTTTGTTTGTGTTTTTGTCATAGAACTATCTTGCACAACCCAAATCATAATCCTTCAGTCCATTCAAATAATAATAAAGACAGATCATAGGATTCTTTTATACCAGGATCATTTTCACATAAGAAACTCTTATAAGCAGTTTTTATTTAATCATGGTTTATCCTAAACCATTGAATTATGGATTATCCTTGAGTATTTACCATTGCCTCTTTTTCAAGAAACCTGGCAGAGCTCAAGTTTCGATCCTTTAAAAAGAAACAGGGATGTCTTAAAAATATAATATTTTCTGTTTTTTTAAAAAAGCTTTTTTCCCCAAATAGGTGATAGTATGGGATGCTGGTTCATCTTAAAAATACATTGCTTTTGACTTATTTATGTGCCATTGTGTCTATAATAAGAAGTCAGAAAGCTAAGGAAAAGTATGTTTAGAAGTGAGGACATTACATTTATACTGAGAAAAAGAAAAATTAATCTTGTGCACATAAAACTCACACCCTCTTTAGGGGATTGCTGAAATTATCTTAAATCTCCAAACTCTGTGTGTTTAAGAAAAACCATATTTGAGCAGCATTTCCTGAGCCATGAAGTGTACTTATATCACGAAATCACTTTTTTTTCTCACCGGCATTGCCACTGGCGCGTCGATCCCTCTTCAGACGAATGGGTCCTATGATGGCGTCGGTCTTCCACTTATACGAAGAAATGTCTCGTTTCCTTCTAGAGACGCAGCCTTGGCTGCAGCGAGACTGAGGATCACCGCTATCGCATACCAACACCTTACACCGTAGATACACGGAGCCCAGACTTCGCAAGAATTTAAAGGCATTAAAGTGGAACCTTCCGTAGTGTCCGGATAGGGGGTACACCTCACAAGTCTCATCTCGATTACATCTGGAACAGAATATTGAGGACACATTGAGAAGGTGTACAGAAGTTCAGTAGTTTTGATATTGAAAAGAGATGATATCAAGTTTTCTTTAAGCTATCTAATTTCTGGATCGAAAAATCTCCTTAGAAAGGCAATTCTTTAGCTCAGAGCGCAGTCACTGAGTCTACAGACCCAGGTCTTCGGAGAGATAGTTCCCTCTGGCTCTAAAATGTTGGGTTCATGTGAATTAATTAGAAATTTAATCCTGAGTATCAAACTCAAATACCTTGCTTTACATACTTGCCATGAATGTGTCAGTTTGGCTGATGTAGTTAAAATCCATCAGATTATAGGGGGAAAAGAGGAGAGCTTTCAAAAAACAGAACTTGACCTTTTTTTTTAGAATGCCACATATACTTTACTAATGACACGTTTTCTGGAACACATGAAATAATCTTCTGGGTTTTTGAAAATAACCCAAATGTGTGAGGGAAAAAGGAAAAAAAACCTTCTTGACAAAACAAATTTGTTTCTGCCAGCAAATATTTTGTAGATGCACTTAAAAGTCTAGAGAATATGAACTCTGGCTATAGAAATGTTTGAACTTATTTGTAGCTAGCACACAGTCACTATTCTATGAAAAGGTTAAACTGATTAAATTCCAAGGCGATAGTACTAGAAATACATATGTATACATGAGCTACACAGACATATTACTTCGTTAAAGTCATCACTAACCCTCAGAGCATGTCGTCGATCAGTACATACCCACTCTCGATCAGGTCATAGGTTGGAGAGGCAAAGTCAGATGTGGCAGAGGCACTGCAAGTGTCAAGAAACACCACCAGATTAGGATCTGACGCTTGCAGACTGACTTGAACGAAAAGAGTCTGGTTCAAATCCACATAGTATGGTGACTTCTGTATCGGGTTTTCAAACGACTTGGATTCGAACAGAGCCATGCTTGTGTCGTATTTTCCCAGGGCACTCTGACTCTGGGTTACGTCATCTTCCGTGATGTACATCGTCTCCACAGTAGAATTGTATTCCATTTCACACGTCACGATAATCTGGAACCGTTTCTGACGGGTGATGACTTCAGAAGTCGGGAATGTCGTGAAGGTGATGATATTGGTGTAAATAACGGAATGATTTTCTACCTGCAGCACGAGACGGAATTTAAATGTTGTTAAGTCCAGAAATATTTTAGAGCATTGATGCGAATGCCATTTGCCAGTAGAGGCATGATTTTCTTAAATCACGAAATAATGGTTTTCATGTCAGGATACTATAAACCTTACATGTGTGGTTTTTAAAAAAAAAATTTTTTTTGGTAGAAAGAAAAAGAGTGAGTTGAAAGATTTAGCTTGGATCAGAAAGACTCAGAAAATTAGAAATTTTTAGTTACATTAAAAACAATTTCGAATGCAAATTTCCAGCCATATAAGGATTTTAGACCCAATAACATATTGCCTTCCATAAGCAGCACTAAGGGAGGATGGCTAACTGGACAGTTTCCCAAATGTATGCAGATAGAGGTCCTACAATAGGTTCAGGCTGCCTTCCCTAGAGATGCATTGTAATATCTCAGGTAGACATTTTGGGCAAAATAATAATAATAATAATGATTTACTTCTTATCAATTCCAGTTCAACAACCTAAGCGAAAAGTTCAAGGTATGTCTCAAGGGATCCCACAGGTTGAAAATGTCTTGAAGTTCTAGAAAATGTAGAACAAATCACAAACTTAGGTCCTTCATGTTTAAAGTAAGGAAAATGCTTTTATCTCTTATATTTATAGGGAAAAGAAGATCATAAAAATACAGCTAGATTTTTGCTAAGTATGCGATGTAACATTTTCTATGCAAGTATTCCTAGTGAGCTGTGAAACCCGCAGCCTATAGATATTCAAACTCCAGTGAGTTCTCAGAGTTCTTTACCTTTCGGGAAAGATAACTACCCTCTAGTTACCCTGAGCATGAATGCAGGAAGTTGGCATTTGTGTGTAGAGTGTGTGCACCAAATGCGCACACATGCTTACCACGTGTTAAAGCACTAAGATCTGAAAGTTGTTTGTTAAAGCAGTCAGCAAGTATTACACGGTCAGCATTACCCGACGTGTGTCTGGCATGTGCCAAAACCCAGCTGTTGATGCTTCAGTCTACCTTTTTGATTGTTCCGCATCCATCAAAGGGGATAGAAAATTCCACAACATTTGATATTTTGGGTCTGCAAGTTGGGTCGTTTAGTTTTAAGTTAGTCTCGTTGTATCTAAATGATTCCAGGTAGGCCTTATTTATGATAGCTCTCATCTTGTCAGAGGAGCAAGTTAAAGACGCTGTTTAAAAAAAAAAAAAAAAGATTATGTCAACTAGAAACTTTGGATTTTAGAAAGCCACATGTGAGCAGGAAAATATATAAAAACTCAAACCCATTTTGCCCTAAACTGTCATCAGAAGCCCAAGATAACGAAGCAATCGATCCACTGCTTTATAATGTTCACTGTGACCTTGTTTGCAGCTAGAATCTATAAACGGAATGTTTTTAATGGCCCTTTGCAAAAGGCATTAAAAGGGAAACAGAATTTTCTGTAAAAATCTTTGACAGGTTAATACGATCATTAATTTCCTCTTGTCTTGAGCAATACACAGCACTCAAGCTTCTGATTAGGAATGTGCATGTTCCAAAGTGCATGTTCCAAAGGCTTGCACGCAGGGGTAGCCACAAGTAGGCTAAAAATTAGGGAGCCATTTCTATGTATGCAATCTTCGGAGGGCTCAGAATAGCTAAAAGAACATGACTTACTCGTGTTGACAGTTTCCGTGTAAACTGAAGTGTAGGAAGCAGAAAAGCCCCGGTAGGAGTTGGCGTAATCTGTCGATAGCACGACGGTCAGCGAGTCTGATGAGGATTCGAAGGTGGGCCTCACTCGGCCGCACACTTGTCCGATCAGGCCGGAACTGGTGGACGAGCCGTCATACACAGCCACGAAGTCAAATCGGCAGTGCTCGTCCATTTCCAGGCTGGAGAAGCAGGGCCTCTGGTGAAACAGCTTTTTGAACCCATGCAACTCTATTTTCTATAATCCCAACCACCCCCGTCTTAAGCGATTAAGGATTTTTCCTTACAATGGCATTCTGAGGTTTATGATGACAAACCTAGGGGTTTGCCAGTCCCTGGTGACCTCCGAATCTTCAGAAAAATAGTCAATTTAATGCAATCGTATCTGTGTTCCTTTTATACATCCCATTATTTGAAAAGTATTTATCAATTGGCGGGGGAAGGGGGGTTGTATGTGAAAATTTCTCTTCTCCAAGCCTCCCATTCGCTCCAGCAGAAGTGGACCACAGTACTTACAAAATCTCTTTGAAGTTCAATTTTATCTTGTAACCTTTCTCCGCTTGTATGTGCCACACGCAATAGGCCATCTCGGGATGTGGCTTTGGGTAATTGGGGCTGGTAAAGGATCCTTCGGGAGTGTCCAGGTAACCACCGCAATTCGGGATAGCTGGAAGGGATGTGAGGGTGACCAAGAGTGTAAATCAAGACATACTTTTCCTTTCTGTTTTGGGCATGAATCAGAGTTGCTTAAGTCTCCCCGAGTTTTACTCCATCCCCCTCTTTCAAAATGGTAGCTTACTGAGATTTTCACCCTTATCACTGGAGTTTCTGCCCATTGGTGCAGGGCAGAGAGGAAATTTTTAACAAATACTATTAAACTCTCACTGTAAGATCTGTCCCAGCTGTGGAGACAGCCCCTCCATGCCCTGGACTGAGCCATAGAAAACGCAGTCACACTCTGAGGACTAACACTGCAGGTTCCTCACGGAGCCCAGGCCTTGCTTTCCACGTGGCCGGCTGCTCCCGCCTGTCCTTGTCGCCTCAGGCTGGGGAATCCAGTAGACAGAGGCCTCGCTGGTTCCCTGCCCTAGTCACACGACTATTGGAAGCTCAGCTCAGTGCCGCCTCCCTGAAGCCGCCCTGGGCACCCCCTCCCCCGGGAGGTGAGCACGCATCTGGACAAACAAAACACGAAGAAAGCACCCCGAAGGCTCCTTTTAGGGGCGGGGAAATGGTTCAGGTGGCCTGAAACACGGGCTACGCATAAGGTAGCGGCCAGAGGTGAGGCGTGACAAGGTGCCCGGGTCCCGCCTGGGGGAACCACGATCGCTCCCCCCAAGTGTGTCAGCACCAAGGAACCGGAGGTTTGAGCAGAGTGACCTGGCCCGGCCCGGCCTGGGAAAGACCCGGAGTGGGGCTTCGCACTGAACCCGCCAGCAGAGCTGCTCCGTCCTCCCCCACCCCCCCACCCCCCCACCCCCGCCGTCTGGGGCTTCAGTGGAGCCTGGGAGCCACACCTGCAGGGTCACGTGACATTGGACGGCTGGCCAGTTTAGGTCAGTGCATCGCCTTTGCCCTCCGGGCTTCCTCTGTCACCTGAGGAACCTGCTGAACGTGAAGGCTCTCCAGGCCCAGCCCAGACCCGGGGTGTCCGTGCAGAGCGGGGCGGTCCCTGAGCAGGCATCTCAGGAGACCTCGGGGCTATCGTCAGACAGGCAGGACCGAGAGCATCTACTTCGGTCTCTAACCCGGTGCGGGGATCTGATCAGGAGTAGCCATCTGTCAGCCCCACCCGCCTGCCTCCCCAGGCACCCGGTTAGAAAGGCAGATTCGTGAGCTCCGGTCCAAACCTAACGAGTCAGAATCTCTGTGGCGGGGCCCAGGAGTCTGATTTCAGATGCTCTCTAGGTGATTCTCGCATACGCACTGTAGAGACCACCCCCGCAGACAGAGACATCTCCGGGGGAACAGACTCAGACTCAGGGTCACAGCCCCGGCAGGGAGCGCGTGTAACCCTCCGAGCTCGCAGGCGCTGTGCGCACAGGATGCATAAGTGAGAACTTACAGGTGCCCGGAGAGAACAGGTAGTAGAAGATGAAGACGGTCCTCTGGATTCTCGCAGAGTCGGTGACCACCCGGAACGTCAGCGTTTTGGAGGCCGCTTCGAACACGGGCACGTAGTCGCTCTTCCCGCAGACTCTGCCCAGCAGAGGCCCAGCCGTGGAGTTGCCGTCAAAGACTTGAATGTTCTCACGTTCACAGCTTCCGCCTGGATCGAGCCTGTGGACAGAGCGAGCGCACCTGCGGTCAAAGAGCCACCGGCAGAGAGGGTGCCACGGAGGAGTCAGCTTTTCACATTGGCATCACAGTGGACCACGTGATGCTGATTCTGTTTCCATTTCACCGGCTGCACGACCCACCACGCGCATGCGCACGCGCACCTCCATCAAGACCACCGCGCACGCGCACCTCCGTCAAGACCCACCGCGCGCATGCGCATACGCACCTCCGTCAGCATCAGCCCACACAGCACCCACCTGGAAATGGCTCAGGGAACAGAATGAACGGCTTTTGCCAGCATCTTACACGAATCAAGGAGGGAAGGGGGGCCTGGAATCCAGGACTCCGTCCCTGCTCCCCGTTTTCATCTCTCCCATTTTGGTGTAGAACCTTCCTATTTAGAATCGGTCCCCTTTGTCCTTTGAAATCCAAAGCTGTTTAAAGGTGAAGGAATTTTTTTTTGAAATGGTCACCCCTCTCAAGGTGACCTCCCTGTTGTCCCTTCCTTCCATCACATCGCCATTTCGTCCCAAGTCCCACATCCTGACTCGGACAGCGCAGTCTGGGGTTGTGTCCTCAGCATATTCTGACAAGGTGCCTCCAAATGCCCTCCGAGGACACATTTCCAGGATGGCTTCGAGAAAAAACCACCAGGGCGGCAAAACCCGAATTCTCCTCCCACCTTGGACACCTCCGTGTAATTCTGGAGAGTGACGAAACCTGTCTCGATAGCAGTTCTCTGGTCTGCAGGTGGGATTCTCACGGCCCACTTTATGCTTTGGCACATGGGCTGACATCCTGAACACGAAGTACGGGGCACAGGCCTGGGGCACAGGCGGGGTCCGGGAAAGTGGAGTGTCCTTTCCTCCCTTTTCTCCTGCTTCCCATGCTTCCTCTCTCTCTTCCGACACAGCAGAAACAGTAGATGTGTTTCTTCCCAGCTCTACCGTTCCAGGATGTTTGAAAGCCCACCTTCTCCTTTGTCTCTTTGAAGGACAAACAGAAGTTAGTTCCTACTGCACTGGTATCAGGCCGTGACTCTCAAAGTGTGGGACTCCGGCCGCAGCATCCCCTGGGAGCTGGTTCCTTATGGGAATTCTCAGGCCCCGCCTACCCCATCCGAATCAGAGAATCCGAGGCCAGGGCCCGGCAGTCGTGGTTTATCAAGCCCCACAGGTGTTTCTGGTATTCTCTCCGGTTTCAGGACCACTGGGATGGGGTGAGAGGACAGCAGGTCCTCAAACAGTGCCATCTGTTCAATGCTGTTCCACTGTAACCTTGATGAGATGCCTGGGACCTTAACTCCTGTTTACATCCTAAGCCTATGGTGAAACTGGTGGTGTTATATGTCGTTTCGGTTAAAGTCACAGAACCTATTGATGACACTCAGTGAGGACTTACAGGGCTTGCCGCTAGTGTAGCCTACACACACTTGGACTTGCAATGATTAAAAAGGGAAGTCCAAACCGACAGCCAAGAGTCTGGTGACGAGGCTTAGAAAATAAGCATTTGGCTCTGAAGCCAGTTCGTTTGGATTCAGTTCCTTTCCCACTTTTATGAGTATGTGATTTGAGGGGTGTTTAAGGGACTTCTCTGGACCTTCTCACACAGGGAATGAGGATTAGACTGCACGTGCCCCAGGGCGCTGGGGTTTGGGGGTCTGCTCTAGCTTGACCCCCACTGTAATCACCTGGGCCCTTATAACACGCTTGTGAGTATATATTGCAAAATAAAACGTTTCAAATCACACACACACACACACACACACAGTGATGCCTAGGCCCCACCCCCAGAATCGTGAGCTGACTCTGTGGGGGTGCAGCCTGGGAATCTGAGCTGGAGGAGGGTCCCCTGCGAGTTCTATGCACAGTGATGTTTGGAACTAGAAGTTTAGTGTTTCAGGGCCTAGAACCTGGGAGGAGGCTGGCTGGATGCTAACCCTGGACAGTCCACGTGCTAGCTGTGTGACCTGTGCCAACTCCCAACCTCCCTGCGCCTGTAGCGCTTGTACCAAGCTCGCATGACCTCTGTGACAAGAGCCCGGCCGAGAATCAGTCAGGAATCAACCCATCAGCCATCATCATCGCCGTGGGCGCGCATCTTGCCACCACTAGAGGGCAGACGCCTTTCTCCCACAGGGACCCAGAGGGGTCAGCCATCCCCATGCGGAACTGAAGCCTCTACTTACTGGACGTGGGAAAAGATGATCCTGGCGCTCTTGTTGTCTGGCCTCTCTAGTGTCCAGGCGCAGTCCTCGTTGGACGTGAACTGCAGGATAAAGGCTTTGTGGCTCTCTGACTGGCTGGCGCCCCCCAGGCTGGCCCTGCAGCTCGATTTGCCTGGTAGGGACCACAGGTGAAATTGAGTGTTGGCAGCCCCTACCCTCCTCGTCCAGGGCCTGGGAGGCTAACCCCCCGTGGAATATCCACACCGGCAGGCCAGTAATGTGAATGGTAATTGAGCTCACTCCAAAGTCAGCCACTGGCAACTGATTTCTCCTTCCTGGAGCCCTTGGGGGGAAATTTATGATTTCTCTCTATACGGTGCATCAGAGAAGAAATATATTAGGGCCTGAAGAAATAGTTTTAAAAAAGAAGCTTTATATCTAGAGTATATGAAACACTCTTACAACTCAATGATGAAAAGACAACCCAATTGGAAATGGACAGAGACCCAAACGAGGTATTTCTCCAAAGGAGACACAAATGGCTCATAAAAGAGACACTGAACACCAGCAGTGATCAGGAAAATGCTAATCAAAACCAGAATGAGATGCCACTTCACGCCGGTGAAGAAGTGATACAAAAACTAGAGTCAAAACCAGAATATAACAAGTGTTCGTTAGCAAGGACGTGGAGAAGTTGGAACCCTCAACCTTACTCACGGGAATGGGATATGGGATAGTTACTGAGAAAACAGCCTGGCTAGTCCTCAAAGATTAAACAGAGTTAGCACAGCCCAGCAACTCCAGGTCTAGCCATAACCTGAAGGGGAATAAGAATGTGTCCACATGAAAATGTGTACATCGATGTTCTTAGCAGCACTAGCCACCACCAAACGAGAAGTGGAAACCCTAAATATTCATCAGCTGATGAATAAAGAAATGAAGTATGGTCTAGCCAGTGATCCCCAGGAACGAGGCGCTGATGTACATGGCGCAGCATAAATAAACCTGTGCACACAGTCAGGAGTGAAAGACCCCATAGGGCCTGATGCCCTTTGTACGAGACATCCCGAAGAGGTCACTCTACAGTGATAGAACAGTGGAGCAGAGGTTCCCTTGGGGACCCTGGGGACATTGGGGAAATGGAGAGGAACTGTTCATGAGTACAGAGTTTCTTTGTGGGGGGAAGAAATATTCTCCATCAGTGTTGACTGTTGCATAATCCTGTGTCTCTACGAAAAACCACTAAAGTTCACAGTTTGGAAGGATGGATTTTATAGTCTATAAATTGTATTGTAACAAAGCTATTATAGAGGAGGCAGCCCAGTAGCAGCAACTATAATTGAATGTGAATTTTTTTAAAAAATTAAATACTTCATAATGGAACATGACTAATGGTTAAAAATCCCCCTTAGAAACAAAGGTTTTCATTTTTATCTGTGACAGATGGGTGATGTCCTAATAATGATAGTCTTCTATTTGGTTTTCCCTGACAATAACTATTAATATTATTATTGAAAAAAATTAGGAAGCAAAGACAATTAAAGAAAAAAATATATAACCCATCCACCCAGGAATGATCATTAAAAACTTCTTTTTACCTTTATTCTTCTCTTCCACTTCAATTTTTTTTAATTCTCCAATGGATGTATTTTAAATATAAACATCATCCTATTGTACAAATTTCAGATAGGTTTTTTTTTTTTTTCCTTTTAAGGTAGAACCTAGGTACCTTTTTTATAGCTCAGGCTTATCTTTAAGAAATTGCCAAAGATTATTTCTTTGTATGGATTTAACATAACTTACAGTATAAGTGATGGAAATAAACATTGCTTTTATGGTTATATAAGTGCATGGTACATATACCTTTGTGCACATATATGAGTATTTTCTAAATAGTAATTCTTAGTAGTGAAATTACCTGGTAAAATTCTTCATACTTTTTTATTTTTATTGTCTTACGGGCCTGAAAAAAAAAAAACTTTAGTACTAATTTAAAATCCCATCAAAAGCCTATGAGTAAATATTCTCTGAATTAGGGCCAACAGCAGATATTAAATGTTTAAAAACTTTGGGCAGAGGCCTCTTGAAAGGAGAGCTCCCTATTTTGATTTTAAAAAAACAGGTTCAATGTCTTACCTTCAATCTGAGTCAAATTAAACTCTGCCAAACATGATACAATTGAAAGAACCAAAGGGATGAGGCTTCTCATGGCTTCCATCTTTGTCAGCAGTGGAATGGCTAAAAGGGTAAGCGTGCTTTTATACTTCTCTGTTCTATAACTATCCGGTTTCATAAGCCTCCTGGCGACCTCCAGGGACATGTGTTGGTTTGACCACATAAGAGGTAGATTTCCATAAGAATATAGCAGCTGCGGGGCTGGCTGCTCTATTATCAGCAGCCCCACCAGTGTTTGCTCTCCTGGGAGCACGAGATAAAGGTCTCCCCCGGCATCGGCATCTGCGACACCTGGCATACAGTGGGCACTGACGTCCCACGGGACGCAGACTTGGGATCAGGCCTTTGCCCTGTTATTTGCTCAAATCACAAAGGGGTGACATCGTTCACACCTTCGGCCTTCACTGCCCTTCTTTAAATAGTAAAGCCTTTGGCTCACCCGAGGGGTGGGGGTGGCACCTGGGCCACTCTGATGTCTGCCAGGGTGCTGACACTGAGGGACAGGAGGAGGTGGCACAGGATGAGGAGGGGAAAAACGGGGCAGGCCCAGGTTCTGCTTCCAGGAATTTCTATCTGGTTATGTCCGGAGAACCTGAGGAAGGTGAATTAAGTCCCCCGGGCGCTGTTTCATAGATGAGAGAAGGGACTTCTGGTGTCCGGGGTGAGAACGGTGCTGCAGTGGCACGTCCGGCACCTATGGTGTGGGGACGTTGTGCTTATGAGGAGCTTGCATGTGGGGCTGCCCTCTTCTCATTCATTCATTCATTCATTCGTTCGTTCAACAAATATTCATTAGCTACTGTTCCGGGGCCTGGGGATACAGAACTGAATACAAGAAACACCGTCCCTGCCCACGTGGAACTTATTCTCTGAGAGAGACAGAAGACAAATAAAAATAAATGACAAATAGTGAGAGGTGCTATAAATCTAGTAAAATGGTGATGGGATAGAGAGTGGCTGTCTTTGCTTGGGGAGAGGTATAATATTAGGGTGAGAAGAGGGGCATCTTGAAAAGACGAAATTTCAACAAACCCAGAAGGAGGCATTCACATGTGATCCGGGCTTGGGGGATGCCTTTTAGGCAGAAGAATGGGCACGTGCAAAGGCCCTGAGGCAGGAACCAGCTGGGCACATCAGCAGAATAAGGGAAATCTGGCCAGTTTTGTGGATGTGAGGATAGAAAGGAGAGGTTAAGTCATGTTCAAGTGGTGAAAAACTTGTAAGTTTAATTAGAGCTTTTAAAGGCAGGAAATAATTACTAATTTTTAAAAAATCTTCCCAACAGCTCTGTGGAGGTAAAGTGAGGTTAGAGTGATCCTCTAGTTTGAAACCCTTCCTGGTTGCTGTCAACCCTTCTATGAGGTACTGACTGTCCTGGTGCCCAGAACCCCTCACTGGGCCCTAGAATATTGGGG
Source organism: Macroglossus sobrinus (assembly GCA_004027375.1). Classification (NCBI taxonomy): domain Eukaryota; kingdom Metazoa; phylum Chordata; class Mammalia; order Chiroptera; family Pteropodidae; genus Macroglossus; species Macroglossus sobrinus. The sequence continues at coordinate 20,186 of PVKZ01005691.1, forward strand.
TTCTTAGAGAGGGCCCGGGCCTATCTTGTGACTTGGGAATCCTTTCCCGGTTGGGTCCCTGGACCAGGTGTTTGGCCCCACGCCCAGTGCTGCAGTGGCAAGGCCAGCACCTGTGATATTGAGACATTGTGTTCCCTGGGAGCTGGGGCGCTCACCAAGGCACCTGTGCAGCTCCATTCAGGGGCTCGCGGGTGACGAGAGAAAATGGAAGCACACATACCACCTAAGACAAGGCCGGAAGCAGGAGGTGCCAGGAGAGAGACGAAGAGCTCCAGCTCAGCAAACAGGTCCCTTCCAGCCGGAAGTTCTCAAGAGGAGGAGGATGTAGCTTTGAATTTCTCTCTTAAAACTCCTGCTGGGGCCGGGGGCACTCACCCTCCGGGGAGATGCTCCGCTGTTCCACGGACTGCTCTGAGGAGACAGCTCCACTTCCATACCTTCCGGCAAATTCCACTGCTACTACGGTGCTGAATGGGCCCTCTGCCTGTCATCCTTTTCAACCCCTTTTAGCGGGTAAACACCTGTCACTAGTTAATTCTTTACACTCAGTAAAACACGTGATGCTCACGAAGCAAGGGTTTTGTTAACGAAAACACAAATCATGGTTTTCAGATGGGGAGCCTGTGATTGGCGAGGGGTTCCAGAAGGCTCAGTGGAAAGAGCGGGGACGGAAGCAGCGAGTGGTGTGTCCTATGGCTGCTGCTGGGACCGAGAGAACCTGGGCTCTGGCATTCAGCCCAGGGTCCCATTAGCAGTCAAAGACAGTGACAACGGAGTCAGCAAAGATCAGGATTATGAAGCAATCCGAGGAGGAAATCTGAAGATTTGGGGGACACCAGGAGGAGGCGTCTCAGGTGTTGTCAAGGTCCGTTTGGCGCCATTGAGCTCAACCCAATCATTACACAGATCAGACAGCCTAAAATCCCGGCGCTATCCCACCTGGCTGTTCCCTCGCTCTCCAGGATTGGTGGCAATCCCCTTCAGGACTATGGAACCTAATTATCCGCGGTAGAGTAGCTGGATTAGAGGGAACAAAGCCCTCAGGAGAGGAATGAATGAACTACTCCCGCTTGGGAAGCTTACCTGGGTTGGGAACTGGAAACACTAGAAGATCAATATATATCTGTCTTCTGGGCGTTGGAGATACGCTAGATGTTTCTATCTTCTACTCTCTCCTTATACTGCAATATACTCTCACAAGCTAGTTGCCCCCAGTCCCAGAGTGGGTGATACACACATGTGGGTACATTTATGACAAAAAAAAAATGCCAGAGGCAGGATTCTTTTCAATATTGCATTTATTTCAAAAGTACATAAATATATTATTATATAGTACATAATAAAACGTAAACTCTATAAAACGACTAGAAGAATAAAACATCTACTAAGAAAGAAATATTGGTCATCAGGATCTTTGTGTCCCCCCCACGTCAGAGCCCCTCATTTACATTACAGTAGCATGGTGGCAGGGCATCAAAATTGGCATACAAGTTACAGTCGTCACAGCACCCGAGGTTGGGACAGGACCCGGCGGTGATAGACGTGGCCGCCGTGACTTTGTCCTGGGCGACCAAAGCTGGATCGTTATTTAAGGTGAAACAAACAGGAACATTGGGAACTCTTAAGAAAAAAAAAAAACACACACACACACAACACATGGAATTACAATCTTCCTTCTCGGTCCCTTTGTTCATAGGTGGTGGGCGGAGCTGGGAACGTTAGGGCTGGAGCCGGGCACACACAGGACACCGGCCTGGGACCAGAGCTGTCTGCCCCCCTCCCAAGTTCCCGTCTGGTTTCTTCCTCTCCTAAGACTGCTAGAAACGTCAGGTCGGATCACAGAGACACAGGGAGAGTGGCCTGCCAGGACGGGGCTGGTCGCCGCAGGCCCGCCAAGGGCAGAGCAGGACGGGGAAGGGGATGCAGTCAGCCGGCCCCGGGTCTGGAGTTTACCTTCCGGCTCACGGGCTTGGCTGTTCTAGAATGGGAACACCGCTGCTTCTGACGCCTCACCTCTCCCGTATGTGAAAGGTCCTGTCCCCAAATTTCATTATGTCTTGTCTGATCTACACTCCCTTGTCAGGTGTCTCCCAGGAGCTTCACGCAGCTCTGGCTCCCCGCAGTCCGACAGGCCACCTCACTGTCCCCAAGGCCATGGGCAGTGAGCCTGAGCACACCCTGAGTGCCCCCCAGCTCAGGGAAGAGATGGAGTCGGCCCGGCCTGAGGGACCGCGGGGCGGAGACTCGCTGGTGCGGTCTCCCCACAGTCTTTGGTCCGCAGTGTGGGGACAGAGGGGCCCAGCCAGTGGGCCGAGTCAACCCGCTGAGGGCAAAGCCCCGAGGTCAGGGACAGCACCGCAGGGCCGGCACACAGCCAGCTGGCTGAGAACACTCACTTATGAGCTCACAGCCCCCAGCCAGAAGGGGAGAGAGCCAAGGTTCTAGGCTCCCCTGCCTTTGCCTTTTCAAACCTGCCCGCCCCCCTACCTCCCCAGCCTCGCCCAGCGTGCGGCCTCAAGGCAAGGAGAGACCCTGCTCAAGCATCCCGTTTGAGGGGTGTTATTTACTCACTCACTTCAATGCCCTGGTCACTTTGACGTAAAGACCAATGACGACACCCATCAACACGAGCATAGCCACCAGAATACAGCCACCGATGCAGAGCATAATTATCGAGTTGATATCAGAAGATGCAGAGGCAGCAGCAGCAGCAGCAGGAGCTAGGCAGAGAAGTGCAGGCAAGCAGTGAATATGGCTTCCCTCCCCACACGGCCACGTAGCAACCTCAAAATGCTGACTTTAGTGAGGGGAGAATGAACTCAGAACCACAGAACCTGATGGGTGTGAAACACACACGAGACTCCCCAGGGAGGCAGGCCTAGGAGCCTCAGCTGACCCAGGGATGGAGAAAAGGGTTTATTTATGAATGAGATGGGGCTGAAATGCTCAATGCAGACAGGAAGAAGGAAAGGCAAGTGGGAAGAATCTTTTTCTCCCGTTCATAGGCAGTAATGAGCAGCTGCAAATAACGAACAGGCCTGCCCTTGAGCAACTGGCTTCATTCCCAAACAGCTGGCCTCCTGAACTGTTTCAGAATTCACCTCTCACTGTCTGGCAGACTTCAAAACCTCCTACGGGAATGATTGAGAGAAAGACTCTTTCAAAGTGTTATGTTTGACAATGCTGAGCATATACGGATCCATTCTGTGAGTGATACGTGTTTTTAAGAAATAAGTTGTCAGTTCTCCCACTGACTTTCTTCCTCCTAAATCCTAAATGCTCCCAGGAAATCAAAGTTGTCTGGACTAAGCCATCTGTTTAACCCAACTCCCTGACACTAAGTAACGGTGAGTTGGGAGAGAAGAATAAGCAATCATTGCCAAAGATACTTACGTTTTGGCTTTGGGATTTGATAGCTGGATGACCTCTGACAGTAAAAGAAAAACACAATTAAAATAAGCTTTAGGAAACAGTACATCTTATCAGGAATTTCTTAAACCTTTAACTTGAGAAAGAAATGTCTTATTATCCTCATTAGAAGTGATTAAGGTATTAAGTTGGAAGAGCTCGCTTTTAGAAGAGCGGTCTCTGCCACAGTTAGCAGAACGAACAGCCACTGTCCACCTCCAACTTCTGTGCCTCTCAGGATACGGGCTGTGTGACATCAACTCCTGGGACACCACCTCTCTTTCTTGAAGTTCTGAATTCCATTCCATGTTCCGATATATATTAGCACCCATGGAAATAGGAATGCCCAAATATAATTTTAAATCATTTAGTCTCGGTCTTGCCTTTTCAGGTTTTATCCCTCAGAGAACCTTTTAAGATTGGACTGTTAATCAAAAGCAAATTTGCGTTCGTAATAAAAGGACAGTAATATGGAGAACCTAATATCTAAAAATACTCATCTGCCTAAAAGTTCGATTATAAAAGCCTGATGAGACTTTGTGTTTTAGTCACATGGTGAAGTAATATAAAGTTATAGTCATTTAACGGGATTCAGATATAGGTTCACTAGCTTCAGACTATTATCTTACTTTATGATTAAGACAAAAAGATTTCAAGAAGTCATTTGGATAGGATACCTGTTCTAAATCAGGTTTTTACAATTTCAAGATACTCATTCCCAGCTGAGGTGGTTTAATTCAATGAGGGAATCATTTTAACTATGAAGGTTATTCCTTGCGGCTCTGGGTAAAGTCACGAAAACCAGGGGAGTTAGCAACAAAAATAATTGCATGAGATCTCTTAAAATTCTCTCTTCTGTAAAATCCGTGAAAAATCTGGCAAAAAAAATTGGTCAGAAATCAGCTTTCTCAGACTCTGGAAATTAGCTAAACTCTTAACGGCAGCTTGGGAAGCAGTTCTCCAAGAGGAACTGGATTTCAGTATGAACAGCAAGGTTATGGCACCGTCCCGTCATTTACTCTTCAGTTCCAGGGCCGCCGTGAGAATCACAGCCCAGATTCCAACGCAGCCACCGGAGACAGACAATAGAGGTGGAGCCCTTTCATTTCTGAAGACCTGTCACGATGTGACCTGTCCGCTGGTTATCTGGAAGGCCTCGCCTACAAAGTTATCTGTATTTGACCTCAGTAGGGGCCTAGCCAGCGCCAAAAAAAAAGTCTTCCGCTCAGGGGACTTTGGCAAAAACAATTACGGGCGATTGTTTTAACTTCGTGGCTGCCTGAGACGGTGGATAACATTTGGGGCAAATGACAGACTAGCCAGAAAGCTTAGAGGAAAAGCTAGTAAGGGAACGATCCATAAGGATTTTGAAAAGCCCTCATAGCTCTCTGGCAATCTGGAGGTTAGGCACATGTGTAGGGCTGTGTGTGTGCCTACGGCTGTGAGCACGATCAAGAAAGATGTGAGATGGTCCTAAACATTCACCTCTGGCTGACCTTGAGGCTTTTCTCAAGCGGAAAGTGAAGGCTATGGCAGGGTTTCCAACTGCTTGGCTGATTGCCCCGGCGTGTACACAGCCTGTCGTGAAAGACTCCAAGCACCTAAGGTCATCTCCATCCAGTCATTAGTGGACCGCTGAGCTCATCAATGGAGATTTCAGTGTCCACACACAACAAAGAATCCAGACTTCACAGAATGAGTCGGAAAAAAAGTCACTAAACCAACAATAACGACTATAGCAAGCAGCAGCAACAACAAACCTTGGAGAGTGGGGAAAGGCTGATTCCCAGAGCTGCCATGTTATATTATTTTAAATGTCCAGTTTTCAACAAAAGACTATGGGACATGCAAAGAAACAGGAAAGTATGACCCATAAAAAAGGGGTTGGGGCAGGGGAAGCAGTCAATAAAATCTTTCCTTAAAGAACCCCAGCTTTAGCCTTACTAGACAAAGACTTTAAATCAGCTCCTTTAAATATATTCAAAGAAAACTATGTCTAAAGGAGTAAAGAAAACTATGAGAATAATGTCTCCCATCAATAATATAAGTAAAGAGATGGGAAGTAGGAAAAAAGAAGAACCCCGTGGAAATTCTGGAGTCGCAAAGTACAATAACTAAAAAAAAAAAAAAAAAAGTTAACTAGGAAGGCTTAAAACTCAAAACGGATTTGAGTGGGCGGACAAATCAGCGAACTTTTAGACAGGTCATTTGTGATTCTCCAGTCTGAAGAACAGAAAGAACACAGTGAATAAAAACGAACATAGAACTTCTAGTTTCCACCCCACCACGGAGAGAGCTTGAGAGTTGTCATTCTCGAAACAGTTAACAAGCTGGACAAGCTGGACAAACTGAACATCAGCAAGTCTTCCTAGGCCAGCCAGAGAGCCAAACTCTCAGGGCGAACGGCCACACCAAGCAGTGGCGAGACAGGCGAACACAGGGAATCAGTTTACTGAGAGCAGATTCCCGGGGCCGGCGACCAGTAGGGACACTTGAATGGCAATGAATGAATTGCTGGAGGCTGAATGAGGACTAGCTCGAGAGTTTAAAGAAACTCCTGGGGACCCAGGTTTTTTGGGGGCGACGCGGGGGTACGCTTTCATGAGTTTTCCCTCTGAGAGCTCAACTGGGTTCTTATCGTGAAGGTGGCAGAAAGATGTCCCCATGCTTTGGTCTCCACGGACACCACAGTGGAGGTGGCCTCGTTGCCCCTGGGGAATGGTGCAAGTCCCGAGTCTCAACTAGGCCTCCTCTGACCCACGGACAAAAATCTCAGCTCTCTATCGGCTGTCTCTGACCCTGCCCTGGCAAGGGGGGCGGGGTTTGGTGAGAGAGGAAGTCGCTAGGCTCTCCGTTCTGTCTCTGCTGGGGAGCCAGGGGTGGGGAAGGATTTTTTCTGCGATCCTCTGGATCAAGAGAGGACAATGCCAGAGCCAGCCAGCTAAGATCGAACAGTTCCCGAGAGGGGGAGTGAGGATTGAGAAAAAGAGAGAGAGAGAGAGAGGATAGAGAGACAGAGAGATAGAGTCGGGAGGGCTAACAGTGAATACTGAGCCCCAAGTTTATTTAGCACAGCATATATATACCCTTGGAGAAGCAACACCCACACATATGCAAATGATCTCTGACCTTTACCTAAGTTCTTACAAAACACCCTTGTTCCTGTTTTTGTCCCTTATTCCCTGGGGAAGGAACATTCAACATTAAGCCAAACTTCCTCCTTCACTAACAAGCTATCCATTAAGCCAAATTTCCTCTTTCAGTAACAAGCTATCCATTAAGAACCCCACCTGCTCTGCAAACTTCTAGCTTGCAGGCAACTCCAACCCTGTCTGCAGGGCATTCATCAAGAATGGCTCCCAACAGGACAAGAAGCTTCTAAGGAATTGTTACATCTCCCACCCACCCGCTTTCTCCTCTGGGGGCTCCCATGAGACAGTTTCTCATTGCCTCTGGTTCTGGTGAGGCCCGAGGCCTCTGCATTGCCCCACCCCCAACATAACTTAAGAATACAAACCACTCAGCCTCCGACTGGAACTGAATTGGAAATATCCTACAGCAGGCATTATAGTCGCCCAGCCCCCTTTTGTTTTGGTATCGTTCTTTCTGGAGTGTGGAAGGAGTTTTTGGCACCATGGCTGAATTTCTCTTTCATTGTATATGCAAGTAATAACTGATTAAATTTAGAAGTGAATTGTTGTATTTTACCAGCAGAATCAATCAGATCTCATCTGGTCTTATGTGTTCTTGACAGCACCATGCTACTTGCTTTCATCCAGGTTGGTCTTTTGATCTTTAAGATTTTGTACTCTCTGGGAAGAGCAGAGAAGAATTAAAACTTCAGTGATGCCAACTCATTTATAACCTTAACAAACGGCAGGGCAGAGCGAGAACGCCAGTTTGATTCCACAGGTAATTCCTCCGTGTGAATGTGCCAGGTGTTGAGATTCTGCAGTGAAGGGCTTTAGCTCTCCTGCCTATAAACCTTCTGTGCGTGGGTGGAGTAACAGGAAAGCCCCCTCTCTCCAAGTTGCTAATAATACCCCAGTTCCACAGCTGCTACAGTCTCACGATACATTTCCCTGGAGACCGAAGTTATAGAGCAGGTGTAAGAGACACAGAGTAATTCAGGGGTGTCTACTCTCGTGATTTTTCCTCTAAACTACTTTGAGAGTGTGTCCTCTGCGGACATTTGGACAGAAAGAGCAGAGAATCAAATTTCTGGGCTGCCGTGTCCAGAGCAGGGATGATCTTTAAGAACACAGAGGGAGCAATGTGGAAAAGGAAGGAAAAACTGGGAGATGCTAAGTTTCTTTTTTTTTTTTTTTACCTACAGTTGGATGTAAATGGTCCATTTAAATTATTTACCTGTCATGAGCAATACCTGGGCAAGGGCATTCTGAGAGTCTCAGGATGGCCACGGACGAAGAGTTACTTTCCCTGACAACTGCTCTGGATTTCTGATGACAAAGGGGGTCAATTACCGATAAGAAGGCTTGTTATGGGCTGAACTGTGTGTCCCTGACCTCACGTGTTGACACTCTAATCCCCAGTACCTCAGAATGTGACTGCTGGAGACTATGCCTTGAAAGCAGTAATTAAATTGAAAATGAGGACATTGCGGGGGGGGGGGGTCCCTAACCCAGTATGACTGGTGTCCTTATAACAAAAGGAGATTAAGACCAAGACACACTCACAGGAGACCTGAAGACACAGGGAGAAGGCGGCCATCAACAGCCAAGGAGAGAGGTGAGGAAGAAAACCCGTGCCGACCGACACCTTGATCGTGGGCTGCTAGTCTCCAGAAATGCGAGAAAACAATTGTTTCTGAAACGCCCCCATCTGTGGTGCTTCCTTACGGCGGCCAGAGCAGAGCAGTACAAGCAGGGGCGTCGGAGAAGCGCCTGACACCAAGCGCCACGCGACGACGGTCCCTGTGACCTCGAGGAGCTGCCCTGTGCAGAGAATGAACATATCCAGCCCTGGCTGGGAGGACGAAATGAAGCAGGGCGTGAGACAGCTGCTAGAACTGATCCTCGAACCAAGTCAGAGAAATGGTGTCAACTCAGACACCTGCTATTACTCTGCTGGCCCTCAGAGATGAAGGGGCAGGATTGAGCCCGGATGCAAGATGGCATTTTTACACCTGCTAGAAGAAGCCTTGGGGGTGTCGCCCAAAACAGGCAGGTGTGATTGCAGCTCCATCTTTTGCTGCTGCTGGGAGGTTCAGTCCCTGAGGCAGAACAGGGAGCGGGGAGGGCTGCGGCTCTTGTGACCGCAGGGCATGCGGCTGCCCCTCCCTGGAACCCGTGGTTATAATAAACGTCTTCCTTCCAAGCCTCATTCCCTGGCCTCCCCTGCCACGCTGACTGTACTGTACCATGACGGACATGCGCATTCTTGAAACAATATACTATGATTCCTTTCTCTTTTTCTTCTGTGTATCTTATGAAGGTGTATAGACTTTGTGATTGCCATGGGGCTTACATACAACATTACAGTCTACTTTAAGCTGATTAAACTATAATTACATACAAAACGCTATACTTTTACTCCCCCACACTGTTATTGTCACAGTTTGCATCTTTTTATATTGTATATGCATTATATTTTTAGACTTAATGCTTTTAACTTTTATGCTAGCATTGATTTATCCACCATTGTTAGAGTATTACAGCACACTGTTATTTGTCTATTTATGGGTTTTCTAGTTTCATATGCTTTTGCATTTGTTTAGCATGTTTTCATTTCAACAGAAGAACTCAGCTTTTCTTGTAAGACAGGTCTAAGAGCGAACTCTCACCTTTTCTTTGTCTGGGAAAGTCCTAAGTCTCCTTCGTATTTGCCGGGTATAGCATTCTTGGTTAGCAGGGTTTTGTTTTTTTTTTTTTTTTCCTTTCAGTACTTTGATATATCATCCCATTCCTTCCTGACCTGTCCACTGGGGAAGAAGGTTCGGGGCTTCCTGTTCTGCCATCTTGCTCTACCCTAAAACGTCTTCTCATTCTTTTATGGGTGTCTTCCATGGAGCAAAGTTTTCAATTAGAATAAATTCCAATTTATCAGTTTTTTCCTTTCAATACATTATATTTTTGGCATCGTATCAAAAAGTATTGCCAAACCTAAGGTCATACAATTTCTATTTTCTACTTGTTTTATAGTTTTATGTTTTACATTTACGTCTATAATTAACTCGCTTTGAATTTTGTATAAGGTATATGTTGACTTTTTTTTCCATGTAGATATTTAATTGGTTTTAAACAACTGTACTTTCTCCATTGAACTGCCTTTTTTCAAAACACAGCTGTTTCCGTAGATCTATTTGTGGGTCTCTGTTCTGTTCCATTGATCAATTTTCCAATTTCATTTTCCAATTTCTATCATTTTCCAATTTCTCTATTAATTATTGTAGCTTCAAAATAAGTCTTGAAACTGATAGTATTAGTATGAGTCCTCAATCTTTGTTCTTTTTCAATATTGTTTTGACCATGATAATTCCTTTGCCTTTCCATATACATTTGGGAATCAGCTTGTAAATATCTACCAAAAACTTTCTGCACTGAATCTGTGTATCAAATTGAAGTTGACACATTAAAATATTGAGTCTACCCATGATCATAGGATCGCTCTCAATTTTAGATATTATTTGATTAATGTCATTGACATTTTATAGTTTTTAGTATACATTGCCTACTCAAAGTTTTAGATTTGTACCTTAGAACTTTTTATTTTTGGTGCTGTTGTAATGTATTTTTTTCAGTTTCAAATCCCAAGTGTTCATTGCTAGCATCTAGAGCTATGAACTTTTTATACTATTGCTAAGCTCACTTATTAGTTCTATAAACTTTTTTGTATTTTTTTAAATTTTTTTCTTCTTAACTACTTGTCATATGCATTGTAAAGTGTGCATAAATTGAAATGTTTCCATTTCATATTTCCCCAAAAATAGTCTTACCATATGACCTCCCAGGTATTTACCCAATTAAGTTGAAAATTTATGTGCATACAAATACATGCACATGAATTTTTATAGTTAGCTTTATTCATAATTGACAAAAACTAAAGGCAATTAAGACATTTTTCAACAGGTGAATCGATAAATTGGAATATTCATACAATGGGATATTATTTGGCACCCCCAAAAAATGAGCTATCAAGCCACATATACACACACAAAAATAGGATAAACCTTACATGCGTTGCTAGGCTAGAGTCTGAGGTTACTACTTTAAGATCCCAATGGCATGATACACTGGAAAGGGCAAAACTATGGGGACAATAAAGAGTGGCTGCCACAGGCTGGAGAGGGGAGTGAGGGGATAGAAGGGACAGTATTGAGTATGTGAAGCACTAAGAATTTTTAGAGCAAAACTATTCAGTATCTCTGTGACACTGTAAGGGTGGACGCATATCATTTTGCATTTGTCAAAACCCACTGAACTGTAGAACAGAGTAAAAACAAACGTAAATTGTGGAGTGTGGTTTAAAATATAACAGTTTTGATTCGTTAATTTTAACGAGTGAACCACAGGGATGCAAGATGTTAACAGGGAAACTGCAGCAAGAGAGCTCAACTTTTTAATATAAAATTGTTCTAAAAAATAGTGTTTTAAAAGCTCTAAAGTTGCTTCTAGTGCAAATAGCTTGGTAACCACTGGTTTTGTGATTTTAAATAGCCTGCCTGTTGAACCACATTACCTGAGTTCAATTCCTGGCCCTCTTCCTTACTAGCTGTGCGAACTCGGGTAAGTTCCCAACCTCCCTATGTTATCACACATATAATAATAATTTACCTCATCGGATCTTTGAGAAGATTAACTATCTTTAAGAGCCAGTGCCAGGCAGGCAGCCATCTGTCAGGGGGACATCAGTCATTGTTTTGTGGACGCAACTGTCACCTGTAGTTAAGAGCAGCTGGATCCCTTCCACAGAGACTCCCCCAGATGGCCGGAGAGCTGCACACCCGCAGGATCAAACAGAGGCCTTGTCCCACTGCAAGTGGAAAAGATGATTCTTATGCTTTATTATCTGGTCTTTCTAGCGTCCAATGGTGGTTATTGAAATTAAGCAGCAGCATTAGGGCTTTGTGGGCTTCCTTCAATGTGGCCCCTCCGAGGCTGGCCCTGCAGCTTGATTTGCTTGGTGACCACAGATGGCATTAAGGAGAGTCAGCAGCCCTTGCAGAGAGCGGGAGTGTGCCTTCCACACGCAACCCCCATACAATCATGTAGCTAATTCTGAGTAGTGTTTACCCCATTACAAAGTAATCAGCTAGCAACTGGTTTCTCTCATTTTGAGACCTGGGGAGAAAAATCGTTACGATTTCTTCATGTGTAGTCCTTAAAAAAGCAAAGAGTATATTAAAGGCTGAAGGAAGACGGTTGTAATTAAAGAACAGAAGAGAAAAAAATAATCAGTTTGTAAGGAAACCCAACTCCTGATTTGTAATCTTCATGTATAACAGAAGGAACATTTTGTTTTATTTTTGGCTGAAGAGTGATGCCCTAAAAACAAAGCCATGGTATTCCCTTTTTTTTTTTTACCCAAAAAATAACTCACTGTAAGAGGAACATATGCTTATTATAGAAAAACCAGAAAGGTAATAAAAATTCCATAACCCCAATTACTCATAGACAATCACTGTTAATTATGTCATATGTATATTTTTTTCTTTTTTCTTTTCTTTCTCCTCCAGACTTATAAAATGCTTGTACTTATTAAGTCTTGTTCCAGGGACTGGAAATACCAAAATTAAAATTAGAGTCACAATCTCTGCTTTCATGGAATTTATATTCTAAGTAGAGAAGACAGTAAATGAACCAAAATAAATAATTTAAATTATACTTGCTTAGAAAATAATAAAACGAGGTGACGGGAAAGAGACTGCCTTACAGGCGGAGGTTCAGTAATGATGTTCAATGATAACACGGCTGGGAACGCACCGTGAGAAGACGGGATTTTAGCCTGGAGGTTTCTCACAATGACCATGTTATGTGTTCCCACTGGGTAGTCCCTCAGGATCGTTCCTGGTAAACTGATCTCAACTGTGATTTTCTGGATTCACCTGTCTCTCCAGGTTTCAGGGTGGTTGTTTGCCCCGTTACATCAATTACCTGGTAGGTTTTTTAAGTCATTGATTTTCAGTTTATTCTGTTTTTTTTTTTTCTTGTTGTAAGGACAGTTGTGATGAATTCCCAGTTCTTTTCATGTCAAAGCTGAAACCAGAAGTGTGGATTTTTAAAAATTAGTCATATAAGTGCACATAAATACAATATTCTTTGGAATATGCAACATATGAAGGGCTATAAAGGGTCCTAGAACTGTGCTACCAGACATGGTTATATAGTTGTGATCCCTACTGTAAATACCATGTTCATAATGAGCTGCTCTTTAAAATAGGTAAGCAGAAAATCACTGATACTGGTGAAAAGGTTACGAAAATACTTTTTATTTCAATGAAATAAAGCAAGAGATAACATCGGCAGCTCATGACAAGAATAATTTCACAGATTAAAATGGAGGTCACCTCCACACTACCACAACCACCCTGGCTTTGAAAGAAAAGTGTAAGACTGAATTTACTGGTTTCTTTTTCTGTGGTTCTTTGATAAAGTTCTCAAACAATCTCAATGCTACTCCTATCCATTCTAAACAGCAAACCTATTCTCAACACCTCTACCACGTCTGAAATAATTCCCAATCTCAATAATCATACAGATGGCAGGGGACACAAATGTCAGATTATTTTATTAAGTCCCAAACCACAAGAGAATTACAGTACCTAAAACGGCCACGTGCAGTTCAGAGAAATTAGCGGTTAATTCTAGAGCACAGTGGATGTCTGTGCTTGGTTTTGAATGATAAACAGAATATTCCCGGCTATCTAAAACGTATTTGCAAAAGGAGAGGAGACCGGGAGGCAAGCAGGAGTCAGACTACAAAAGGCTTTGTGTACAATGCTAATGAGTAAAGGTGATGGTGACTCAGAGCCAGCAAGCTCCAGAATGAGAGGACAGAACAGATGATGACACAGAAGTGATGAAAATGAAGGCTAATGACTAGTAAAGAAACTCCTGGAACTGTCCAGGTGAAAGTTAGAGCTTTGAAAACAGAAGGGGCAGAAGTGGAAAAGGGGGTAGGAGGGAGTTCTTTAAAAAAGAAAAAGGAAAAAAAAACACACAAGATTTTCATTTATGGGATAGAAATGAGACCTATGGTCTTTCAGGTTAACCAAAGGAAATTAAGATCCAACTAATAATATTAATCTTGCTCATTAAATTTCGGATTTGCATTTCTGAAGACAAGCCTATTTTTCCTTGGACTTCCAAAAAGGTTCACACGAATCAAAGTTAACTTATGACCACAAGAGGCAGGACAAATTTACTACTGAAGACAACTTAGAATTAGTCTGGGGTACTAATCCTTGCAATCACAAAAAACTAGGACATTAACAATTAAGGACTTTTAACTTTATGAATTCTGTGTGTGTCAGATCTTTGTTTCTCCTTCACACTTGGTAAATCCATCTAATATAAACCCCGGATAAGTGATTACCTATAGAAAAATACATTCATAATTTTTCTTGCATGGCTCCACAGGGAAAAAGAATGAGACATTGTAACCTCATTAGGTACATCTCCTAATATACCAACTAAAAAACTATTTTGACCGAAACATAAACCCAGAACAAGAAGTTCTATACGGACAAAACTACAGTTTGGCAAAGTAAGATTTCTATTTTCTTCACAAAATACCACTATTAAATACACAAGTGACAGCCCCAAATTGAAGAATGCTGCCATTCTTCAATTTTATTTGAATCTAATTTCCATTCTTTTTTCAAAAGGTGAGGCTGAGAAAAAGGAGCAAAGAGGCATCCTCATTTACCTTCCTAGCCCACGGGGGCATCCAGAAAGTTCTCTCTGACCGCCTTCCCAGACCCTTAACACCCCAGCTCATACTCTACTGTATCAGAGACCCGAGGCCCCGTTCTTGCTCGCTCTTGTTGGGGCCACGGGTGTAGATCTGGCGGTGTGGTCCCACCTTTGGCCACCGTCCATTCTCCACCTTCCGTCCCTGCGCCACCCCTGTCCTTGCGGCCCGAGGGCACGAGGTCTTCATCTCGCCCGTGCTACTGCCTCAGGCCGGCGTCCGCTAGGATGGAGATGTCGCACAGGCCCGACGTGCCCCAGCCTCCTTGCTGACACCACACGCCACGGCCCCAGTGCCGCCCCGTGACTCCGTGCAAACCTCCGCCCGGTAAAGCCACCCTGCCAGCCTCCACTGAACCACCATCTAAGCTCCGTACTCCAAGCCGCCGCGCTGGTGGTGGGAAGCCCGCTTCGGGGACCGCGAAGGTCGGCGGGGCGTCCTCCAGGCCGTACGGAGCAACGACACTACACCTCTCTGACAACAGACTCTCCTCCTTGAACCAACTCTCCCAGGCTGCCCAGCAACCGTCATCGACCACCTACTTTTCCTCCTGGGACAAAATCGAACATCCGCCCCATTCCCCCCAACCACCACCATACTGCGCCTGCGCGCAGCTCCGGCGGCAGGCCGAGGTGCTGCCAGTGCGCATGCTCCGTCCTCCGCGCTCCGCCCTTGAAGTCTCCCCGGCAGGTTTTGAACGCGGTTGCTGAATCTGGCCGGCGCGCGCATGCGTGTCTACTGTAGTTGGTTCGCTCCCCGCAGACGCGAGAAGCCGCGGCTCCTCGGATTGAAGCTGGACGGGCCGGAAGTGGCACTTCTTGATATTCTCCCCTCTGCCCTGGCGGAAACGCGAGCGCCGGAAGAGAGGTTCCGGGCTTGGCCTGGCCTGGAGGCGATCGGATGGAGACCCGCCTTGAGGACGGGGGATTGACGGGTCGCCCGACGTTGGTCTCCTCCTGGGATGCCACATGCGGGGCCTTGGCTCAGAGCCTCCATGTCACCGGAACTGGTCTCGGCGCCCGGGACTTCGACTGGGAGCAGCTGCCGGCGCCGCCGGCCCCGGGGTGCGCTTGGCCGGCGGGGTCGGGGTTGCAGTTCCGTGGCAGCCACGCCGCTGGGGGAGCCGTGAGAGGAGCCGGGGGCCGTGAGGGAAGAGGGTCTGGGCCCGGGATCCAGGATCCGGCAGCGGAGCTGGTGACCGGTCTGTGCGGGGAGCCCGGGCCGGCGTCGGCGAGGGGCAGGCCGGGGGGACGGGAGGGCGAGAAGGCGGCGGTTACTGCGGGTGCGTGAGTGGCGGGCGCAGGCGAGTGGGGGCCGGGCATCTGGAAACTCGGCGTTTCAGACACATCCTTGTGTCCGTTATGTCAGCTCACGAGGCCCCCTGTCAAATTCAGAATCCGCCCCTCCAAACAAAAACCTGTCGGCCAATTAGGCGTAAAAAGAATTCCAACCGTCGAGAATCTCTATCCTCTTAATTTTGAAAAAGACACTTTTGTCCTTTATTCTATTCTGCCCCCCCCCCACACACACACACTTCTGACCTGTTCTTAGTTCACTGGGTGTCCAGTTAATGCATTTAACTGGACAGACTGATACAGGGAGTCGCTTAGAATGTAGAGGTCAAGGGAAAAATAGAGTGGAAAGCCGTTATGCGTGAAACATGTCCTTATACATTGTGTGTTGAGCATTCGTTGGCTGCGTTGCACAGCTCTTGCGCTTCAAATGCAAAATTAAATGAATTGGATAAAATGTCAACCCCTGTGGGTTCATAACGGGGTTAATAACGGGGTTCAGAGGACTAGGCTCTTCAATATTCTTAATTTCCTTTTCAGCCAGGATCTGGTGATTTTGAAAAGGAGCCTCAACAGCCAAGATGAAAACCCCTGCTTCCTTTACCTGAGATGTGAGCCCAATGGAGGTGAAGAAATCGTTTCCGTTGGTGTTTTAAGTTCAGCAAGAAATATGGAAGTATACTTGGGAGAGGAGTACTGTGGAACCAGTAGGGGCGAGATTGTTTGTAATATTCTGGATAACAGGTTTGTGACTGCTTAATGCAGAAGTGTTCTTCTGAAGTCTTATTTTCCTCAGCTTTTGCAATATTTATTAATTCTCTGACATTGGTGCCAGATGTTAGAAGAGAGAAGATTAAAATATACCAGCAGGAATAGAACTTTACCTCTAAGGGATCTTCAAGATAATCTAGATAAGCTTTCTCATTTTTATAAACATGGAAATTTAGGGCTGGTAGAGGGGAAGTGACCAGGTAGAGGGTTGCACTAGCCAGTGGGACTGTGTCATCAACTGGATTGTGGCCCTTATTACTGCCGCCTCCCTCTCTCCATGAACTCACAATGGTGTGTTCTCCAAACATTAATTTGGCCGTCGGTCTGGAACTTTGAACACATTATTTTTGGAAAGAAGTCCATAACAAATGATAAACGGGCCCAAGCATGTACCATAGCAGCCTGTTTAATACACAATTCAACTGTTGTAGTTTGAATTTTCTTCAGGCTCTTACACAAAGATTCTACCCTAATCTTTCTTTAGTATAACTCAAAATATGGACTGTTTGCGAATATCGGAAATAAAAGCTAGACTTATCGATCTTTACTACTATGTGCTCTATACTACATGATTTTATAAAGCTTATCTCATTTAATTCTCTCACAAATGCAGAAAGAAGAGATGCAATGTTGGTAACAAGGTCACCTGAGTAGGGACCCCCAATTCTTTGTCCCTTGCCAGACAAATTGAATTTCAGGGTTTAAGTAACAACCTAGAAACAATTCATTTTTAAATGTATCTATTAATAATAATAATAAAAGTAAATTAATTCAAATTTTATTTTATTTTCAGTGAACATGAAATTATCTTCTACAAAAAGTATTTAAAATTAGAGTCCTCCACTCTTGCTTGTAAAATAAAGGTAAGTATCACTAAATTCTAACTAACTTGACAACTGCAAATGTTTTGTATGAATTGTACTTATTTTTGGTTGGTTTGGTAATACAGTTAGTCCAACTTTGCTCCTGGTTATCTTTATATAAAACTATAGTGTCCAAGATTACCGCAAGCAGTTTTGGCTCCATTATATCAAGAAAAGTGGAAGAGAAATAGAGGTTATAGAAAGAGCATCTCAAAGTTAAAGGGACTTGAACTGGTGTCTTGAGTATGAAGAATATCACAGGTGAACTTCTGTGGTGTGTCTGAAGTCTAGAGAAAGGGTAGTAAGCTAGATGTCATAAGCCCAGAATATTCTGCCTCGTTGCCTACCAGCTGAGTGACAGTAGTGGCAGATCTCCTTATCTCTGGAACTACCTCACGGAGCGATCTGAGTGCTTAGAGAGATGAACCCTTACTGTGTAACATGAGTGTTCGTAGTATAATCATTTCTAATAACCAAAAGGTAGAAACAACCCAAATATCCATCACCTAATGATAAGATAAACAAAATATGGTATACCCTTACAGTGGAAAACTATTTAGTCATATAAAGCGTTGGGTTACTGATACATACTACAAACCTGGATGAGTCTTGAAAACATACTGTATGAAAGAAGTCAGTCACGAAGGACCACTTATTGTATGATTCCATATACATATGAAACATCCAGAATAGACAAATCCATAGAGAATGAAAGTCAATTAGTTGTCTAGGGCTGGGGAGAGGGAGGTGGTGAATAGGGAGTGACTGTCAATGATACAAGGTTACTTTTTAGAGTGATGTTCTAAAATTGTGATGGTTACACAACTCTGTGAATATACTAAAATCCATTGAATTGAATTATACATTTAAATAGGTTGATTGGCAAATGAATTAGCTCAAGAAAGCTTTTTTAAACAAAAATTAAAAATCATTATAATCTTTTTATCTCTACATTACTTCATTCAGGGTTATGAGACTTTAGAATAAGAAAAGAAGTAAGTGATTTTCATAGCAGTCAGTTACAGATTTACAAACTGGTTATTCCAAGATGTTGTTTTAGATAGTATATGTCAATAGTTTCCAAGTTTATTTAAATAGAGTGATTCATTCACTTAACACGAAATATTCATTCAAATTTTTGAATGCCTACTAATGATGGATACTCTACTGGGCATGAAGGAGTTAGCAGTAATACAGTAAACTGGAATGACTGCTCTCATGTGGCTTCCATTGCAGTGGGGTGGACAGACGGTAGGCTGACTCACCAAGTGAAATATGTACACTATTCAGTGGTGAGAAAGGTATGGGATGGAGAAGCAGAGAGGGGATGGCAGGGAGGTTAGGAGTAGGTGTATAAATTTAAGGAAAGGTTCTTTAATTGTTGAGGACAGTCATCCCTTTGCTGCCACATCCAGAGTACTTGGATCCTGGGTCTAGTTTGACCTGTGTCTTCATGTTGCTTATGGTTGATTCCATGAGTGTCTCTGAAGCTAAGTGTTTTTTTGCAACTGTTCTGTGGAAGTACACGGGAATGCAAAGGGCCATTTCATTTAGGGAAATCATGAACCTACTGACGTTTATTCTGGGTCAATTGTGTATGAAAATTAAAAATAATTGTTACGGATATTTTTGAACACTAGTTATGGTGTATTAAGGTTTCCAGATTCAGTATAGTTTATTTAATTCCTTAAATTAAGTAAGTGAAACTTTATTTCAGCCCCTTTGTATAGCCTGTATATTTTTTCAGTTTGAAAATGGCATTCTTTTTTACACAAATAGTTCTTCTGAGCCTCATAATAAATTGGAAGAACTGACCAATACAATTTTAGGGAAAACAACGAAATGTATTTAAAGTTTATATTTGCTTTCCCGAATACCTCACTCTTGCTAGTTGATACGAAAACGGTGACCTTGAATAGCGATTGTTGTTTAATGTTATTTCCTGGAACTTTGGTTTTGTGACAGTTGCTCTCCTTTGGTGAGAAGCAGTGTGTGTTCATCAGTAAAGTCGTGGTACATGTGAGGCCAGTTTCAGCACGTTCTTCAACAAGCTCCCCTGCTCTGGGATCAAGGATAGACCTCGAGAGGGTCCAAACCATCATGGAGTCCATGGGGTCAAAGTTATCACCTGGAGCTCAGCAACTGATGAGTATGGTTAGATTTCAGCAGCAGGTAAGTAGAGATGGATGTCTTTCCCGACATCATTAAAAATTTCAGAATGCTGGCTTTCTATGAGGACATGTAGTGACTTCAAATTTTCTATGAACTTTTATTATTGATTTGACTGTTACCTTTACTAACTTTTGTAAAAATAGCATTCTATAGACCTACCCTCTTACAAAATTTTTTTACAGACTTCATAATTTTTCATGAATTGGCTCATTCATTCAGCAAGTATTTATTAAGCACCTTCTCAGTGAAGAAGGCACTGTTTTGAGCACTTAGAAGATTCAGATCAGAGCTCTACAGCCTGTCTTTAAGGATTTTTAGTTTCATGTTTCTAAGCATCTAAGGAAGAAGCATGGAATTAGGCATGGAATTTGGAGGAATGCAGTTTCACAGAGAGAAAATAGTGTGCATTAAATCCTCAGCGCTACAAGGACTAGATCCAGCTGGGAAGTAAACAGAAGTTCATTTCTCTGGAACAAAGAAGTGACAGAAGTTTAAAGTAGGTTGAGAGGTCTGAATCATGGAGCCTCCCGTAGCAAATACCTAATTTGCCTTTGGATTTTTTAAATTAAAATTTCTACCAGATTAATTGTCCTGCACAGTTTTGACATTGATTCCACTGCAAATACAATTGTTGTTGGTATAGAATTTTCAATTCTCTATCATAAAGTCTTTTGCAGTATCAAAGCACCCCCTAAGGTAACTGAGCTGCTCGCCAGCACAGGAGGCGGGACTGAGATTAACACTTTGTAAATACCGTTGCGTAGTGTCCCTCTTCTTCTAGCAATAACTCAAGCCTTGTTCAAATCTTGCCTGCAGTGGAAGGAAGTAGCCTTTCTTTATGAAGAGCATGTCTCCTGAGCACAGTTCTGGGGATGACTTCACATGGAGACGCCTCCCCCTGGTCCCTTCACCGGCCCTGGCTCTCACCATCCCCCCTCCTACTTTATTTTTCCCTTAAGTATTCATCGCCATCTTCCTCCGTGGGATGTATTTCCTTTCTTTCTTTGTCGTCTCTCTCTCCCTGCTCCCTTAAGTCATGGGGTCCACTGATCAGCGATTTTCATTTGTTTTGTTCACTGTCTTATTTCTAATGCCTGAAACGGTACCTAAAGCAGAGTAGATTTCTGGTAAATATTTGTTGAATGAATGAATTTGGGACTGGCTTAATCCAGGCGTCATTTTTCAGAATATCTAGAAAATGGACGGAGTTTTTTTCAGCTAATCCTGCATAATCCTTTTCTCAGTCCCTCTCACTAAGAAGTGAGCAGCAGGAGGTCTGAGATGACATCCCCGGTGAGGCCCTCGGGTAGAGGTCTAGGTTTTGAACTCAGGGTAGAGCCAGAGAACTTACAAGTTAACTAGACAAGAGGTGGTTTTGCTTTTCTCTTGTGGAAAAATCTAAGAGCATAGCGAGAACATGCCCCTGCGTGGGAGACGGTGTCCCCTCCTCTCAAAAGTGAGCCAGGGTCGTCTCAGAAGATAGAGCAGCATATCCAGTTGAGTTGAGGCCACAGAACATAATCTGTTATCCTATAAATTATTAAAACAGACGTGGCTCAAGGTAGGTCATTTTAGTCACAGAAAATGTCACACTGTGCCCAGAGAACATCAGACTTTAAGTATACAACAACCTGGGCATCTTCCATGAAAAAATAGTTGCTAGAGATAGCCTTTGGCGTCCTAACTGTGAAAGTTGACAGACGACATTTAATTCTACAAAAATTCTCCACCACTGTGAGTCAGTTGAGAATACTGCTTCTCACTGCCATAAAGTAAGGAGTCCTTGGTGGTGCAAATATTAAAATATCCCAATGCAATTTTACTAAGCACGCTAAGATTTGTTTTAATATTTTATTGAGGAAAAGCTGCAGTCAGGTCGTTAAAAGCCCTGACTTTGGGGGTACGTGGCCTGGTTCTGCCACTCACGGGTTGTATCTCTTGGCCAAGGACCTTAAACCTCAGTGTGCTCAACTTAACATCACTGGCAAGCATAGCTTCCTTCACATGGGTGTTTGAGGGTCAGGTGCAAGAATGCACATTGCCCAACTCATAGTAATGACCCCAGGGTCGGCCGTCCTTGTCGCTATGTGAAGAGTAACGTTTACCCGTTCCCCTCGCTCAGAACCGTGCTGCCATCGGGGAGCAGCTCCAGGCGGCGTGGGGACGTGCTGCGTGCAGGCATGTGGCTGACCTCGGATCGCCGTCTCCTCCAGGAGCCCTCGGCGGGTTGTGCTCCGCACCTGTCCCTGGCAGAGCTGGGCTCACACCTGGAAACGTGACCGAAGACGTAAAAGCTTACGTAGAAGGGAGTACACGGCCACCTGGCGGAGGACAGACTCCCAGCCTCGGAGAGTGTAAAACTGTGCCGCCCAACCATTCCCTCCTCGAGAGTGGTCTTCAGAACGCAGCGTCGTCTTTCCTGCCAAAGAAAGCAGGCGACAACTCCAGTGCACCTACCTCTGAGTTGCTGCCTTTTCTCCAGAATCTGTGTGGTCAGTTTAACCATCTCCGGGTAGGACGTAACAGCCAGTGGCCGGAAAACGTCACCAAGCCCGGCGAAGGCATCGTTGGTGTTGGGTAAGTATGCCAAACACACGTGATTCAGATTTGGCAGGTGGAGAATCCGCTGGGGATAAGCTCTTGTTTCAAGAACTGCCTGAAAATGTTTCCAGAGATCATTTTAGGAGCTTTTTCATTTTACCGTTAAAACACTCACAGGAAATAGGTACTCTACGGAGTAGAATGCATTGCTTTGAAAGATGTGCCTGCAACTGGAAGGGGTTTGTGGGAGAGGCACCAGCATCACTGAGGGCTGCAGTAAGTTCTCTGTATGAATGGAGAGGAGCCATGGACAGTAATTGCACTTTCGTTGACTCATTGTGCTAGACGAACCATCACAACAGGTTTTTCTGTGTAGATCATGTGTGACCTGAGCTAATTGTGGAGTCATCCAAACATTGTTAAGCTCCTAGTTATAGCGAGTGTACAGGCTCTTATTTCCTCATCTCAGGACTCCAGTATATCTTAAAGTAGATGGATAGTTAAACAAATGGCAGTATATCTGTATCAGTAACGAAAAGGAATGGATTGTGGGTGCACGCCACAGCTCGGGTGGCCCTCGACATTGTACTGCATGACAAGACAATCTCAAGGGGTCACCTACTGTATGATTCCACCGTATAATCTCAAAAGTATAGACACAGAGACCATATGAGTGGCTCTCGGGTTTTGAGGAATGAAGGGGATTGAGCAGTGGATGTGATAATGAAGAGGTAGCAGGAGGGCGACCATGGCGACGCTGACATGAGTGTGTACGTGTGAGAACGCAGCGCACACACACACACACACACACACACACACACACTGTACTCACACGGTTTTCCGGTTTTGATAGGGATGGTAAGAAGTCAGGTAAGATGGAGCCATCGGGACTGTCGGGTGAAGGGTCCTGGGGAATCATTCTTTACGACTTCCTGTGAATCTATGATTATTGGAAAATGAAGTATTTTTTTGAATCCTTTAAATTTTCTAGAAATGGTTCTCAAATATTTTTGTCTTTCCACTCTTAAAACGAAGGACTCTAAAAGAACCTTTATTTATGTAGGCTATATAAAAGCATTTAGTTATTTAAAAATAACAATAAACCCATTATATAGTAACATAATATTATGAAAAACTACATTTTCCCAAAAAAAAGATGAGTGAGGATGGTATTGTTTTAAATTCATGCAAATCCGTGTTAGCTTCCGGATTTGCACGTTTAGTCAGCAGCCACTGTGACCGCAGCGGGGCTGAGAACAAGCCGAGTTAACCTTTGACACACACTTCTTCATACCCTCAACCTGCCACCTTAGCAAATTCCAGAAACAGAAGAATAGACAACCACACATTCTGTGTGAGTCACAAGAGCAATGACATTACACATCGTGGGGCCTCTGGACTATGTCACTGTACATTCACGAGACTGTGAGGACAAAAGCTTCAAATAAGCTGTGAGTTTTATTACAAAAAGGCTTTGGCCTCATGGAACCCCAGAAAAAGTCATGGAGACCCCAGTGTTTTGTGAACCATGCTCTGGAATTCCATCCTCGTATTCATTCATCGTGAACTTAAGAAACTGTGGTGCTTTTCTATTATTTTTGTTTTAATTGGCCCATTCCAGAAAGGTATGCAATATTTTTCCCATTGGGTTAGAAAGGAACTTTGCAGGACGCTAGTGAGGCGGTGTGGGTGAAATGAGACAAAACTGGCTACCTGGTTCGGGGAGGTGCTTGAGAGACACCCATGGAGACCTTGCCTTTCTCTGGCAAGATCGGCTTTGATCGGGAGCTCAAAACCCAAAGGGCCCTCCTTTCTAAAGGCTCGTCCTTCGAGGCTAGAAATTCTGCCGTCTTCGTGTTCCGATTCTCGTCTCGGCTGTGGGCGTCAGTGGTTAAAGAATTAATCGAGACCGCTGTGGGCATTCCGGACGCGGCTGCCCGCCACACGCGTGTGTTAGGACCTGGGGACACGTCATAAGGAGACAGACTTCAGTGATGGCTGTCGCTGCTTGTTGTGTAGTTGGTTGTTTCTGTTCTAATATTCGGGATAATTATTATATTATTATTTCACATTTATTTTTAGAATGGGAGAGCAGCCTGTTTGCTCCTACCTGGAAAAGATTCTTTCGAAAAATATGGAACTGATGGAGAAGAAGCTCATGGACTACATCGACCAGCGGATCTATGGACTGCAGGAGCACATAGATAATAAGGTGGCCTTGCTCATGGACGTGCTGCAGAATCCCCACTCCCCGCCCGCCGGGACGCCTCTAAGACACTGTGACTCCGGAGAGAGACTTTCCAACGGAGAGAGATGAGTGCTCGGCGTGGACCGTGCACGACACCTATTTATACGTATTTATTACAAAGCCAAGGCCCAAAAAGTTCAGAGCAAGTGTCTGATGCCGCGTGAGGATCAGCCACGTACATGTGACGTTGGTGTTTGTCTGGCTATACTCGGGTTGTAAAGCCAGTACCGTTCAGAGGTGCCATGATGGGGTCATGACCAGTCTCGTTTGCACTGTTGTTCACCTTACAGAATTTTATGTATGCTTCTGTGTCGTTTAAATGTCTACAATTGTTAAAGATATCGAATACAGTTCATTGGTGCGTATTGTGAATGTGTTTGATTAAAGTACTGTTTTAATTTAGACGAGAGTTTATGTTTTAGGGTTATGGATAAATGCTTAGAGTATTTGATTTTTTTTTCTTTTTTTCTGATTGATTATTCTTGGAAAACTGGGTACTTAAACGTCAACCTTTCATTTCCGATCACCAAATTACATTTATATTGTTTATTTTGATAAAAAATTCAGTGATGTTTGGCATGTGTAAAATTTGTTTTCATTGGAGCTGTTAATTTTATGTCCTATCACATTGTATCTGTAATAGGAACGTGAACCTCAGAACTAGCCTGTTTCTTGTTAGGATTATTACTTTAGATATAGTGATTGAGGCAAAGTCTTGTTTTATTTCAGTTCACCCAGAAAGGGTAAGGAACGCCCCTTCCCTGAGCTGACACAGGTTCTTCCAAGTCCTTCTCTGCGTGTTGCAGTGGGACGGGCCAGGCCCCCTATGGGCGCAGCGAGGCCTGCGACATTAGGAGGCGGCCGTTCTCGCTGGCAGACTGACAACTGTGTATGTGTGTCGAAAAGTAATATATTTGCATCTAAAAAATAAAAGCATCCACTCTGGAAACTACTTGTGTTAAATAAATAGAAATACTTTTGGTCTAATATTTGTTAAGATGAAAAAGGATATTTTGTATTCATTTACTGTTTCAGGATATTTAGTTCTTAAAGCAAGGACTAGAGTAAAGAGAATGTTTGTTCATTTATGAGTCACTCAGACTCGGGTGATATCGCTTTTACAGGCGCTTCTTAGTTTATCTCTTTACAGCATGAGATCGCTTCTCTCTAGCACTCAGGAGAAAAAGGTCTCACTCCAAGCTGACCCCTTCCGTCAATGGTTGTGCAGCTTCTGTGGTTGCCGTGTGTTCTTTGATTCACAAATTGCCTCAATATAGTTATAAGTAGAACATATTAGCTATGTTTTAGAAAGCGATTAAAATACAGTAGTCAGGATTATAGTACTGCGAATAATTCAGATGAGATTTTATTCCTGATCTTTCATTTCTTCATTTTTCTAGGTTAACGAAGACCTATATTTACATTTTATATATATCAGAATTTCATAGGTATTGATTTTCTTGTATTTATAAATTGCTATCCACCTGTGTGTATATACATAGTTTTTTTATTAAAATGATCGTTTCATAAGAAAATACTGTCTGAATTTGCTGAAAAAGGAGACGCAGACCACAGTGCTTACAAAATCTCTCTCAGCCTTTATTCTCGAAGGTCTCTTCCACTTGTGTGTGCCGCCCGGGGGGGCCTGGGAGGTGAGGGCCAGGAAAGGCACCTTGCCGTTTGGTGATTAAGAAATTAAATCGAGATACAGGTTATGTATTTTAACTGCCACATCGTCTTCCTTGGAGTGTTCTTTCAACCGCCTCTTGCCCACACATGGCAGGTTGAGGTTTCCAATCCCTCTTCCATCCCTGGATTCTCGGTCTTTTTGGTCCAGGGCGGAGGGGGAGTGTGCAGGCGGCTGCCACGTGGCTAAGGAGAGGGTGACTGCAGGCTCCACACGCAGCCCCGGCTGGCTTTCTGGGCTCACTGTTCACGACTATGTGGCCGGCTGCTCCGGCCTGTCCCTCCTTCCCACGTAGCCGCAGGCCGGGGGATCCAGCAGACACCAGGCCTCGTTCATTCCCGCCTCTCCCTGCCCTAGTCACACGACTGTTCGGTTCGAAGCTCAGCTCAGTGCCGCCTCCCCGAAGCCGCCCTGGGCTCCCCCTCCCCCAGGAGGTGAACACACAGCTGGACAAACGGAACACGAAGAAAGCACCCCGAAGGCTCCTTTTAGGGGGTTCGGAAATGGGTCAGGTGGCCTGAAACACAGCTACGCATCAGGTAGCAGCCAGAGGTGAGGCGTGACAAGGTGCCCGGGGTCCCGCCTGGGGGAACCACAACCGCTCCCCCCGCCCCACATGTGTCAGCGTACAATAGGGAGCCATTTACATGTTTCATCAAGTAGCTTACACACAAAGTCTAAACAGTCTTCTATCACTGAACTTTCAAGTATAAGAGTATTTTTAGCCTCCTCACATTCTCTTTTAACTTTAAAACTGAATCTTAACACTTGCTTTTGATTAGCAGTAAAATCCTGC
Source organism: Macroglossus sobrinus (assembly GCA_004027375.1). Classification (NCBI taxonomy): domain Eukaryota; kingdom Metazoa; phylum Chordata; class Mammalia; order Chiroptera; family Pteropodidae; genus Macroglossus; species Macroglossus sobrinus. The sequence continues at coordinate 46,896 of PVKZ01005691.1, forward strand.
AAGTTACTATGAGGGAAATAAGACCTGCAAAGGAAAAAGACTTAGGATGAAGGGATTCAGAATGTTAATTCTATTTCATGGGAGCTAAACTATAACTGTACACAGATCAGAATTCAGAACCCTATGAACACCATGCTGGTGTCTGCGGAGATGATGTCACAGACCATGGCACAGAAGCCCAAGCTGGACAGTAGCTGCACCTCTAACGTGAGCTCTTCAACCTTGGCTTTTAATTCCCCCCTAACAGGGCTGATTAGCGCCCCCTTTCTAACATTATGGGTTCGATAAAATGTTCTGTTCCCTAAAGTTTTTTTTTTTTAAATTTTTATATGTATTTTTTTATACCTGGCCTTTCTCCAGATCTAGGTGGTTTAACTATACTAAGTATATTGAGCAGTCACATTGTTTATAATACTCTTTTCCTGGCTCATGCCTCCCCAGCATCAGAGTGTTAGATTAATCAACTCGCTTATTACAGACAAATTGGATTTCTCGGAAAGATTAAGGAGGAAAAATGGCAGAAAGGCCTGTGGTCTCCTAGAGAGAGGATGAGGGACAAAGGCTACTAGGGATCAGCCAGGGATCGATCCTGACTATTGATGAATATATTTCCTGAGAGTCAGGTGTTTGGGAATGAAGCCATTTGCTCGAGTGCAGGCCTGTTCGTTATTTACAGCTGCACGCACAGCCAGCGGAAGGGTAAAGATTCTTCTCATTTTCTCTCCTGATGTCCTTTGTTCTGGACCTTGGTCTTCACTCCCTTTTCATCCACAAATAAACCCTCTACCCAGCCGGCTAGGCCTCCCTGGGAAGAGTCACCCATGAGGCCCTGTGGTTTAGGGCGGTTCTTCCCCCTCTGAAGTGGGCATAGCGAGGTGGTTGCCGGCTGTGGGGAAAGGAGCCACGCTCACCGCTCACCTGCACTCTCTGCCCAGGTGCGTGAAAGATGGTTGACGTCAAGATTGCCATCGCCATTGGCGTTGCCTTACTGATCGTCTCATTTGTGTTGATGTCCTTTGTCATCAGTCTTTGCTACAAATTGGCCAAGGCTTTGAAGTAAGTGACATAAGAGTGAGTGACACCGCTCAAATGGGAGCAGGGTCTCTCCTTGTCCTGGGGCCGCACGCTGGGCAAGGCTGGGAAGGTGGGGTGGGGGGCAGGTT
>PVKZ01005692.1:0-47985 GCA_004027375.1 Macroglossus sobrinus
TGGGAGCACCTGGTGGGCTGGCCCAGGAGCCCTGAGAGGAGCGAGGTGAGGAGGCCCTCGGCGGCTGGTGGCTTCGGGAAGCCAGAGGCTCCCAGCGGTTGGTCCTGACTTTGGGCCGGGCCGTGCTCTCTCCAGCCTGAGGCCGACCGGCCAGTGGAGGCCACTGAGGCAGCGCGGGCGGCAGCTGGGCCGCGGGCATGGGGAGTGGGGAGCCTGCCCGTGGGCCAAGCTTCGCCTCAGTTTCGGGAGCACTGTGAGGTCCCTGCCGGGGAAAGCCTATGGGCCCGTCTCTGAGTCACTCGAGCGCTCTTCTTCTCAGGACGGGGTTTGACCTTCTGGTCGTGGGGCTCCAGAACCGCCGACACGCTCTGCGTGGCCGTCCCCGGGCCGGGGAGCCAGGGCCCTGGGTCTCCGGCCGTCCCCGGCCCGACCGCATCGGCCTTTGCCCCCTAACTTCCTCTTTGCCAGGAAGCAGCTTGTCAGCCGCCCAGAGAGCGTCAAGGTCTTTGTCTTCTTAAGACGACTCTTTATTCCCCTCAGAAGCTCTGCTCAGGGACCCGGGCAGCGTCCCCGTCCCCGCACACTGTCCCCGCGGAATGCTCGCCCCTTGGCACACTCACTCGCGCCTCGGTCATCGGCTCTTATAAATAACTTATAAATAACTCGTCTTCACACGGCCGCATGTTATAACCATCCCATTAGTTAGATGTGGACAGCTGCACGCTAATTACAGCTGCGGGCGGGGCGGTCAGCTCAGAGCACTGGACTCTTCTGCCTGGTTCAAGGTGACAGGGGCGCCCGGAGCCCTTGCCCCTCCCCCTCCCTTCTCCCGGCTCTCCGCCCCCATTGGCCACGGCTGGGTGGGCCAGCCGGCTCCGTGCAGGAGGACATGTGTCCGGCGGGCTGGCCTTTCTGTGCTGCAGGGGGCTGGCCGGAGGCTGGACGACTCGGAGGGCGCTCAGAGGCAAGTCGCCGCACCCAGGGGTGTGGGAACGGGAGGCCGGGTGCACACGGCTGCTCAGCCTGCAGGTGGGGCCCGTACGGGTGGCTACCACCGTCGTCATGAGCGGCCCTAACTGGTCCTCGGCCGTATCCCTTCGTCCCCATGCCATCTTCGCCAAACACCACCAAAGGGACCCGACTAAATCGGCACTGTCCAGGGCACCAGCCCCGGCCACACATGTCTACTTAACTTGAAATTAATTCATTGTAAAATTAAATTAGAAAGAGGGTGGATGACAAGTGGGGTCTGTGTCCCGGCTCCACCCCCCTCATCACCTGCCGGCTCTGGCCACCAGCTTCCCTTTGTCATTGTCTGTGATGCAGGCCCCAGCCCCGGGCACCGGTGACGAGCACCCCGGACGGGAAGACCCCCAGCACTTCTCTCTCTCAGCTTGGAGGCCGGAGGTCAAGGTCGGTTTCTCCCAAGGCCTCGTCTCCTCCCCGTCCTCACAAGGTCGTTCCTCTGTGCATGCCTGTGTCCTAGTCACTTCCCTTCACAAGGACACGGGCGGAGGGGACAAGAGCCCACCCTAGTGACCTCGTTTTACCCTCATTCCCTCGTTATAGGCCCTGTCTCCTAACACAGGCGCCATCTGAGGTCACCACAGCCCGTGACGGCCACACGGCCGGCCAGCCGCAGTTACAGGAGAGCGTGTGTGGCCTCAGGGAGATGAGTGACAGGGACAGGACAGGGCGTGTCTGCCCCCGACACGCTCCTGCGTGGCTCCGAGCCTCCGTCTACTCCCCTCCGTCTGCTCCCCGCACGATGGCTGGGACACCCGGTCTGGGGGGTAAGTGGACGACCCTGTCCTCAGCTCACGAAGCATTTACTAGAGAGGGCGTCGTGTCCCGGCTACTTCTTCCTTCCCATGCTTGTCACCTCTCTGCCCCCTGTTCATTCTGCCATGTGCAGAGTCCCCGTGCGGTGCGGGCACCATCCTGGGTGTGGGATCAGCCGGGACCCTGCACCCCAGCAAATGAGACCAGCGGGTGGGAACGGCTGGGAGGCGTGGGCCGGCCCGGCCACCCTGTCCTCACAGGAGCTGGGGCACACACAGGAGGCGCGTCCCGGAGGCCGAGAGACGCTCTGTGCTGGCAGGAGACCCCAGGCCTCCCTCTGCTCCCAGGACATCCAAGGCTGGTGGCCCCTCCGTGGGCGAAGGTGAGGTCCCACCCAGGGAACACGGAGTGCGTCCCCAGGATGGGGGTGGCCTGGCCCCTCTCCTCGTCCCCGCTCAGTCCCCTGGCTGGTGGATTCGTCCGCAGCCCTGGGCAGCGGTGGAGGCGGCAGGCCTGACTGGCTTCCCTCTCTGGCAGAGCCTCCCCTCCCCCGCCTCCCCGAGCCATTTAAATTAATTTGCATACATTGTTTCCCATGAACCGTGATAGGAGACGTTTTGAATCATAAATGTATTCACCCTCCCCAGGCTTTTATTGAAGAATTCCATAAATACCTCACCTGACACCTCCCCGCCAGCTCTGTCCTGACCCACCCCCCACTTCCTTTCAATTCCTCAGTGTTGAGCTGCCCGTGGGGGTGGGGCTCCTGTTTTTAATTTCTATTTCTCACTTAGCAGCTTCCCTTCTGGGCGAATCCTGGCGGCTTGCCACCCTTCCAGGGCCCCTGGAGGGAGCAGAGGGATTGCATGGTGGAGGGTGACATCTGGACATCCCCTCCGATGGCAGGCGTCTGTCCGGGCGGCGGCGGGCAGGCGTGTCACCAGCCCCGGTGACCGGAGCAGGGCCGGCCGGAGCAGGGCCGGCCAGGAGAGCGTGGCTGTTGGTTCTAATCCGCTGTCAGCCCCCGCCGCCCACAGATGAGACCCGGGGCTTGGAGAAGCCCGGCCCCCCGCCCACCGTCCCGGGCTCTGGCTGTGGGGCTGCGCCCTCCTCCCCCCATGAGATCCAGAGGGGATACTGGGCGCCCCCGCTGTGTCCGGGTGAACGAACATAGGACATTCTCACCTGGAGGGTTTGGGGAAGAGGCTGCTTGTGTCACATCCCAGCTCTAGCACCCTGGGGGGGGAGAGGGTCCCTGCTGCTGACAAGAGTCTCCTCCCTGCTCAGCATCCAAGGCCAAGGCCTTTGCCCCGGGCTCCTTCCTGCCCCTCTGGGCCCTTGACACACGGTGGAGGTGCACGAGGTGCACGAGGAGAGTCTTCCCTCCTCGGATGCCCTTGAATTAATTCTCCCCTTGACTCGACCGTGTGGGTGCTGTCACCCGCACTTGACAGAGATGGAAACTGAGGCTCAGAGACACAGGGGGCTGCAGCAGCCCCATGGTGTGAAGCCCCCACGTCCCCCCACGCGTGGCTCCTGGCTGCTGGGAGGAGGCCCCGCCCGTCCCGGAGAGCGGGAGCACAGAGGGCCACCGCTGGCCGTGGGGTCACGGCCACGGGGAGACGTCGCTAAGGCACATCGCACGGGGAACGTCTGCTATTGGTCACCCACGTGTCCCCACGCGTGCCGCTGTGCCCAGGTGCCGGGGTGCGGGAGGGAGGCCAGCAGAGCCACGGCCTCTGTCCCCAAGTGTCCTGTCCTCCTCTGACCCTGACGCGAGCCGGGGGGTGGCGGCCGGCTCCGAGGAGCCGGGGCCAGGACGGGTTCAGGGCCCCGCGGACCAATTAAGCTGGAAGGGCCTCTCACCTCTGGGGAGTTAAGTGCTTTTAAGAGGCGATTACTCAGAGCTTGTAATTTCTGCATTCTAAGTGCTCTCCCCTTCCCTGCCCCGGCCTGAGCCACGCCATTCCCATTCGCGGAGTCAGAGGGGCCATGCCGCCCCTCCCCCGCGTCAGGGACCTGCAGCCCTGGCCCGCTGGCCCAGGGGCGCGTGCGTCCCCAGCTGCCCAGGCGAGCGACTGCCCGGCGCGGCCCCGATCCGTCCCTCTGACTCCCGGGGGGTCGTGGCGCGTGTCTTCTCAGCAGCCTCATTTCAGAGCTGGAGGCGCAGGAGGGAAGGGACGCCAGGGTCCCTGCCAACTCGGCCTGGACCCACGGGACCACTCGGGGTGGGGAGGGGGCCCGCTGAGGCCCAGGAAGTCTCTCCAACTCTTTGCTGCCTTGTGAGGCCTCTGGTTTCACGGGGGCCTCTGCAGTCTGGACACCGGGGCTGGGCTTCAGGGGGAGGGCCCCCCGCGGTGATTCAGGCCACACCGTTGAGCGGAGGGGAGGTGCTGGCCCTGTCGCTTGCAAGCAAGGGCTTCCTGGAGGAGGGGGCTCACGGTCGACCTGGGAGGTGTTAGAAGAAGGGAGAGGTGGACCATGGGGGTCAGGATGGGGGGGCCTCCGTGGGGGGCCGGCTCCTCTCCGGGTCCCCCGCTCCATCCCGTCCAAGGTCTCAGCTCCCCAGCCACTCGCTCCGCTGTAAACGCTGTGGCAGGGACTCTGTGGCAGGGACGCTGGCCCCTGGCCCTGCGGCCTGGACGTCCCTTTGAAGCCTCGGCCGCATCCCACGTCAGCCCGGCTCCCCCTGGCTGCTTCGCCAACACCTCGAACTCGGCGCAGCCCGAGCAGCTCCGAGATCCGCCAGCCCTGGGCCCCGACGCGCCTCCCGGCTCTGGCCAGGCCCCGGCCAGCCCACCCGCTCCCTGCCCCACAGTGGGGTCTCGGGCCAGCCCCCTGCCGCGTCCCGTGCTCCCCGCACGGCCCCCGCCCGGGGACATGGCAGCGGCCTCAGCGGGGGCCACTGGCTGCTCGTCCCACGGGCTGGTCCTGTAGGAACATGGGTCCCCTTCTCCCCTCCCGGACCCTCTGTGGCGCCCCTCACCCTGTCACCTGCTCCGTCCTCCCTCCCTGCTCGCACCCGCTCAGAGAGGGGGGCCTCTGCCAGGGCCACGGGGTCCCCAGGACAGCTCTGCACGGCGACGTGCTCCCCTTCCTCTTCCCGTGTGAGTCTGTGGGGTGTCCTCCTCCCCTGTCCCCAGACTGCCTGCCTGTGACAGTAAACACTGTTTGGACCCACAGCAAATTGGCTGTAATTAGCCGGCCGCCAGATTACAGCTTGGAGGAGCCGGGGGAGGGGGCGGTCCTGGAGGGCGGCTGGGCCCCTGGGGGACGCGGCAGCTGGGCCGCTCCGCGGGGCCCGCTGCAGGGGCGTCTGCTCAGGCTGCAGACCTGTCCCCACGAACATGCGGCTCGGCTTGGACGGGGCCTGGGGCTGCGCTTAGGGCCCCGGGTACACAGGACAGAGCCACTCACGCGGCTGTGTTCTGCGGACGGAAGGGGACAGACAGCCTCTCTGTCACCGCGAAGGCCAGCGGCGTCCCCTTCACTGCTGTCACGAGGGCCATCGGCCCTGGGAGTGTGTCCCGGGCTGCTGTCAGCCCCTTCACTGCTGTCACCACCGCCCCTGAGCTGAGTATTCCCCGCCGGGCCCTCCCAGCCCACCCCGTCCCGTCCCGTGTCCTGGAGGTGTCAGTGACGCTTCCCTCTCACCCTGGCGGGTTCTGCCGGTGGGAAGGGGGGGCCCTGGAGGAGTCAGGACTGGAAGGCACCCCGGAAGTGACGGCAAGGAGAGGGGTGGATTTCCGGTGGAGGCTCGAGCTGGTCGTGGGTTCCCAGGCCTCAGTGGAGGGCCACCCTGCTCCGACCCCACCGCACAGCCAGGTGGGGGCGTCTGCCCCTCAAGGGCAGGGGCCGAGGCAGAGATGGAGCCAGGCAGGCCGTCCCGTGGACCTTGGTGGCCTCCGCCCCAGGTCACCCCGTGGGACAGGCGTGTGGTCTGCATTTCCTGTCATCATTCCGCTGCCCAGAGGCACCGTGGGGCTTGGTCTAAATGGTCACCCAGAAGCTGCCCAGGTGGCCCAGCCCTCAGTCCCCGCCTGCCATCTCCCCGACCGGGGCCGCTGCCCTGGGCCGGGCCGGCCGCTGGCCACGCGGAGTCGCCCGTGCGTGCGGCATGGGCGCTGGCTGCCCGTGCAGGAACAGCTTCCTCGCCGTGTGCGGCCGGCGGCTCTGTCGGCGGGAGACACACACGCCCAGATGTGACAGCGCCGTGGCGTTCGTGGGACAGCTCCCTCGGATCTCCAGATTAGCTGTCGCCATCCGCTATCGGGCTTTGTTTTGCTGTAACAGCGGAGAAGATGCAGTCGGTAATGGCCCGTGACAGCTGCTGTATCGATATTCCCGGGCTTGGGGAGAGAGAGAGGCAAAAAATAAACACTTGATAACAGTATGATGGGGGATTAATAGCCGTCTGGCGGCGACGGGCAGGGGAACCGGCCGCGAGAGAGGCTGGCCTGGGGGGCCCGCTGCTCCCGGGGCTGGCTGCGGGCCAGTCGGGGTGTCAGCACGGGCCTGCAGGGCTGGCTGGTGGGGAGGTGTCCTCAGCGCAGCCCTGCAGGGCTGGCTGGCCGGCAGGGGGGTGCAGTGTCCTCCGCAAACGGCCAGAGGCAGCCCTGGGGCTGGCATTGCTCTCAGGAGCCCTTGGCCAGGGCCTTGGAAGGTTCCGGCTCCAGCAGCGCAGACGGAAATGGCTTTCAAGCTATTTATTCATGTATGTATGCTGCACCTGGTTCCAGAAAGGGTGGACCCGGGCTTGGAAATGGCCTTGTCTAAGCAGCTCCCCGGAATCCTCGTGGCTTTGGCGTGGGGTGGGGGCGGGGCTGAGCCAGGGGCGGAGACCCCAGCCACCGTGTGGACAGTAAGGAAGCCGCCCCTCAGAGCGCCGGCGGCCTGCCCAGTGCCGCGTGCGAACGGGACTGAAAATCACTCTCCCGTCCCTTCGTCAGCCTCCCGCGGCTCACGGGAGCTCCCGCTCACGGGGGTGTGGGGGGGGACACGAGGCCACGGCCTCCAGCCGGGAGGGGCTGCCACAGACACACCAGTCAGCGCCGGCGTCGGAATCGCTGTGGACCGGCCCACGCTGACCACCCAGTGGACAACGGGGACGGGATGGGGAGCCGCACAGACCTCAGGCTCAGCCGTCCAGCGAGGCGGAGGGCGCCCCCATCCCTGCCCGCCAGGGAGGGCCCGGCAACCTCACGGACGGTGTAATTACGTCCGTCTGTCTGGCAAAAATGACAAATCGCAAGTGACCACGCTTCGGGCGGGGTCAAGGGGAGGGGACACGAAGAGAGGGAGTTCCACGTGGGTGGCCGCCTGGCTCTGAGCCGCGGGGCGGGTCTCCGGCCGTTTATCACGCTTTACACACTACAGACTGAATGAGTGTGTGCCCCGGGGCTGCGGTAACGAATCGCCACACGCGGGCAGCTGGAAACAAAGAGATCCATCTTCTCCCCTCCTGAGGCCGGAAGTCAGCCCCCGAGGTGCCGGCAGGTGCTCGGCCCTTGCGGCCCTCCTGGCCGCGGCCCCCCGGGGGTGGCCTGTGGGTGGCAGTGTCCCCGGCCTGTTTCCGTCCTGGCACGGCGTTCCTGCCCCCGCAGCCCTCCTCGCTTGTATCTCTCTGCTCTGCTTATATCTCGTGTCTTCGAGAGCTGCCGTAAATCCTCGCGAACAAGGCAGGGCGCAGAGTGATAAGTGAGTAGACGCCCCGCGCTGCAGATGGGAAACCATCGTTCCCAGGGTCCCGCCGTGCTGAGCGCTCGCTCATCTCCCGCCGGCCCCGGGCGCTCTGGGCGCGGAAGCGCGAGGGGCTGGGGAGGCTGCTTCGCCGTCGTGCTGACCCTTACGAGCGTCTTCCAGGCCCCACCAGCCACCCCAGCAGGAGCTGAGGCCCGGCCGGGGCGTGGGGGTCTCAGGCCGACCGGCGTCGCCCGTACCGCCCGCTCCGCCCGACGGTGGCGCCCAGGCCCATCCAAGAGGCTCCAGGCACAGAGTTCCCACCCAACACGCAGTTGGCGTTTGCTGAGGCCCTACTACGTGCAGCACGCTGGGTGGCCACACTGTGGAGGCTGGGTTTTGCGGTGATGGGGGCGGGGTGGGCAGGAGGCGTGGGGTGGGGGGAGCAGAGAAGCCACCAGTGAGTGCTTGCTGATCCACAGACACAGCGACTCCCCGAGAAGCCGAGGAAGTCACACTCGGAGCGGAGGCCGGGCTCGGGGTGTGCAAGCTTCGCTCTTCTCCAGGCAGACCAGGATGTACGTGTGCACGCATGTGTGTGCTCGTGCATGCGTGTGATGCAGGTGCGATGGGTGGCACCACCGCAGCCCCGCTGTGACCCACGCCAGCTCCGTCCCCCTCCCCTCAGCCCGTCCCCGCAGCCGGGGGACCCTGAAATCAATCCCGGTGCCCGGGTCCTTCTCGGTGACGACGACACCCTCCTGCGCGGCCATGTGTCCCTGCACGGCCCCGTCCGCTGTCCACGGTTCGACATTGGAGTTGGGAGACGCTCGCGTCGGGCGAGCGGGCAATGGGGCTGGGGCTGGGAGCGGCTGCGGCTCGGCCGCCATGCCTCACGGGGGAGCGTCCGTCTGCTCTGGGGCGCACATACCCCGGCCGCGCGGGCTCCTGCCCCGTGGGCCCCTGCCCCGTGGGCCGGGCGCTGCCGCAGGACGCTGCAGCCCCCTCTACCCGGCAGGACACCACAAGTGTCTCAGACCTGGCCAGATGTCACCCGGGGGCCACGGTCCCCCTGCGGTGGGGAAAGGCTGACTTAGACCAACAATAGCGATAGTGACACTGACAGTTGCGACAGATCCTGTGTGGACACCACACGCATCTCAGCATCGCACAGGGCCGGCCATTGTCACAGACAAGCGGCCACGGTCTCTTTGGAGGCGCATGAGCCGAGGGTGACACTCTGACCTCGCCGCCCTGGCCGGAGGTGGGAGAGGCGGGCATGGCCAGGACGGGGCGGGATGGGGCGGGAGGACGATTGGGGAGGGAGGGGACAGTGGGAAGTGTCCTTCCCCGAGACGGACGCCAGCCAGTTCAGGGTGACAGTAACGGATTTGGGGACACGGCGTCCGGGGACTTCTTTGTTTCCACTCCCTAAGCAGAAGGTGACATTTGCTCATGCTGCGCAGGTTAAATTATCATATTAATTATTCAGGAGACTTAATGCGATCAAACCAGAATCCGTGTACCGGATCCGAGGGGAACCAGAAGCGGAATCGATGGGCCCAAAGGCCTCGGAGACGCATGAATAATTGACTGTCCCCCCCCACCCCCCGCGAAGTTCCACGGAGAAAGAACCGTTTCTGAGATATGCCGACGAGACAGATGAAGGAGATGGATAGACAGCAGATGACAGACAGATGCAGATGGCGGACAGACAGACAGATCGGATGAGAGACAGACGGAACGAGAGACGGGGACGGCAGTTAGATGAGCAGATGTAGACAGACAGACAGATAGATGCCAGGTAGATGACTGACAGGCAGAGATGACAGACAGGTTGGGGGCGGGGCAGAGACAGCGAGAGGACCGGCCCGCGCCCGGCTCGCCTCCGTCTGTCCCCGTCCTGGGGGCTCAGCTGTGGCCGTGGTGTCAGGAGTCACAGCTGCCGGGCCTAATGCGCCCGTGATTTCACGCGTCCTTCAGCGTGTCCCGCAGGGTGCTGCCGTGCCCCTCGGGTGCCGGGATGGGTTTCATGCCCTCTATTTATATCCAAATCAATTCTAAGCCGGTGCGGGGCTCCGCTAATCGAATCCGCCGTCCTTCACGCACCGGGACGGGGCGCCCGGCCCTGCGCTCCTGCGGGCCCGGCCCCGGGTCCTCGTGGCCGAGCGGCCGGCAAGGCGGCAGACGCTGGGCTCGCCCGGCCGGGGGCGGCCTCCTCACGGGGCCCCCAACATGCGTTTGTTAGGGACAGTGCGAAGGGCAGCAGGCTGACCGGGCGCCCGAGACCCGTGCGCCCCACCAGCCGTGTAAGCTCTGGGGCAGCCCGGGCGTCCTCGGTTCAGAGTGGGGGTCCTGACCCCTGACCACGGTCCATGGGGGTGCTGGGAAGAGAGGAGGGGATGGAATGCGTGCAGCGTTTGGGGGGGCTCTGAGGCGGGGCTGCTGTCAGCCCTGGGCAGGCTGGCCTCGCTCTGGCTCACGATGCCGGCTCTGGGACCTCATTCCTGGGGTCTGCGGCCCCCTGAGGCCCATCTGCAGCTTGGCTGAACCACGGGGGTCTGGGATCCCCCTCTGGGCGTGGCTTTCTGGGCCCCCTCCTGTCTGGGAGGTGGGCTTCGTTCAGGGGCGGGTGGCATGGTCCTCCTGTCTCTGTCAGCCCTTCTGAGCGTGTGCCAAGCGCCACGCTCACCCCTGGGAGGGAGACCACGAGGCTCGGTCCCCTCAGGCCACAAGGGGGTCGGGGCCGACCACAGGCTGGGGCTGCAGAGTGGGGGTCCACATGCTGTGGATGGGGGGGGCCCCACACCGTCGGGAGCCCGCCCTCCCCGGCTCTCCTCTTTCTCCCCCGCACCCGTCATTCCCACCGGAACCCGCCAGGGCCTGCAGCCCCCGACTCCTCAGCACTGGGTTCGGATCCTGAGTCCGTGCGGCCTGCGGGCCCGTCTTTCCTAAGCTACGTCCCGTCTGCAGGTGGGGCCGTCAGCGCGCTCCACGGGAGAGTCTGGGGGGGTCGGAAGCTGATGCTTAGCAATAATAATAATATAATAATTGTCCACCGAGGGCGTCGGCACCGTGCCCGGCGTGGGGGAGAGAAATGCTTGAGAGAAGGTGACGGTCATCAGTCCTTGTTCTCACAAGCGTCAGCGTGTAACCTGCTCAGGCTCGAGCACCTGTGTGTCTCCTGTGGGAGCCCCCGGGCCGCGAGCACCCGCAGGACTCAGAGGTGTCACAGGGTCGTGACCCAGGAGGAGGGGGCTCGGTCCCCAGACTCCCCGAGCGGCAGGAAGGCGGAACCACGAGGAAGGATTTACCGGCGGAGACAGCTCCGCGCCCCTCCTCCTCCCCCTGCTCTGCAGCAGGGGACATGGCCAGGCCGTCCCCGTCCCCGTGAGCCCGAGCGAGTGCTCCCTCCCGGCTCCCGCCCGTCACCTCGCCCTTCACGCCCGTGCGCGCAGCGTGCAGCCCCGTGCGTGGCGCGGAGCAGCCCCCCGCTGGCCCGCGGCCCCCGCCGGCCCCTGCTCCTGGGCGTCCGTGGCGTGTGTCCTGGCCGGAGCCGTGGCCGGGGGACAGCCGCCGGCTCTGGTAATTGCATCCGCCCCGGGGCAGCAGTGATGGATGAGCCCAGGGCCCGTGTCCTTTCGGGGATCGATACCGTAATATCTTCATACTGGTGGGGGGACGAGAGGCGGGAGGAGGAGCGCGCCCGCTGCACGGCCCCTCAAACTCTGAGGGGGTGGACTGTCCGCGGCGGGGAGCGGGGGAGAGAGGCAGGGGTCGGGGGCCCAAGGTCCCAGCCCCCAGCAGTGCCCGGAGCTCGGCGCCCTCGGAGGGCCGCTCGGGGGCCCGGTTCTCGTGTCAGAGGACGCAGACAGCTTCACGGCAAGCGCGTGCGTCCGGGCGTCGTGACAGCGAGAGCTGCCGGCCCCGCGGAGCCCCCGGCCCGGGGGTCGTGCTCTGCGGTGGCACCTGAGACTCCACAGACCGTGGCGAGCCCTCAGGCGTCTGGCCTGGCCCCGCTCCGGGACGGGAGACAGCGCGGGTCTCGAGCGATGAGGTCATACGCTCAAGGTCACACTCACGTCGGGGTCGCAATCATCTGGCAGAGCAGAGCTTCACGTCTGCCACCAAGAGGATTAAGAAGAGAGCGGCTTCGCTCTGAGGCAGCACGGGAAGGGTCTGCCCTGGGACGTGGGCGGAGGGGCGGGGAGGGGTCGGGGACCCGGCGGGGAGGGGCAAGGCCCGCTCAGGGCACCCCGGAGCCCGTGGGGGGAGCCGGACCCCGCTCCTGCTGCGGCCGGCAGGAGACCGTCCACCTCTCTCTCTCCCTTTTTCCTCAGAGCACCTCCGGTGAGAAATTGCCTTCCTTGCCATGGCACCGAGACGAAAATAAATGAGACCATTTCCTGGCTCATCGTAATCAATGTTTTCTTCTCTGAAAAAGAGGCATCACTGTCTCCCCCAGTTTGCTCAGCCGTGTGGCGTACTCATTTGTTCGGATAAGTCCTCCGCGATCGGCCAGCCCCAGCTCTCGCGGCCGGTGGGGTTATCAGCGGCCGGCCCGGCCACGCGCCAGCCCCCGTCCGTCTGCGGGTCGGCGACGCGCTCTCTATCGCCCTCTGCCTGGGGCACCCGGGACCAGAACCCCAGCCTAACGAGCCCCTGTAGACCCGTCCCAGGCTGCCGCCGCCCCTCACAGGGGCTCCGTGGCCCCCGGCCCTGAGGTCCGGACCGGATGGGTAATAAAGCTGCCCCCCCCAGCAGCCGTCAGGAGCAGCTCCGGACTCCAGGGCCCCAGACTCCGCCGCCCGCTTCGCCACCTCCCCACTGTGCCTCGGTCTCCTCATCTGAAACATGGGGACACCCCGGGGCGCGGCGGTGTGCGCCCGGAGTGTGACTGGGTTCGGTGTGGGTGGGTGTGGGGCGGGGGCCGGGCCCGGCTCCAGGCATGTGGTTCCGAGTCCGTGGTCTCACGGACTTGCTCTGCTCCTTGGGACCGTGTCTGCTGTCACCTGCCTGTACAGGTAAGGACACCTCCCCCCTGGGATGCGATGCTAAACGCTGGGGTGGGGGGGCCTCGGGGGTTCATCTCATGTCAGACGCCTTGTGGCCTCACAAAGTCACCCCACAACACTGCTGGGGACCCCAGGGCGGGCGAGAGACATCGATGGTACAGGGGCCACGTCACACGTCTCACGGAAAGGCTTCGGGTTAGTCCTGTGTCATTAAACGCCACTTAATTACTCAAAAAATTAATGACCCTACAACTGGATGAGACGTGTGTGATGGTGCCGATACTTGAAGTCTATAAATATCTTGAAAGAACCCATTAATGCTTCATTAAGGGACACGAGTGGTGACAGTCAGCCGCGAGTGGTGACAGTCAGCCGCGCTGGCTACGGATCAAACGGGGAGCTCAGAGCAGAGTGTGCGCAGGGGCGGGGCTCCTGCCCCTCCCCCCGGCTTTATCCAGGTGTGACTGACAAACAGACGGATAGGTAAGGTGCACGACCTGGTGCTTCCCGTGTGTGCACGTTGTGGAATTGTCCCGGCATCCAGCGAAGGGGCGCGGCTGTCAGCTCACGTTGTCACTGTTTCTTCCTATTCACTGCGTGTGCCCGGCCAGAACCCTTAAGCTCTGCTCTCTTTCCGGTGCACGGTGGGGCGCTGCTGGCCGTGGTCACCGTGCCGCCCGTTGCCGTCCAGATCTCGTGCATCTCGTAGCTGGACGGACGTCTGTGCCTTTGACCGAGCCGTGCCCAGGTCCCCTCCCGGCCCCAGGAAGCCGGTGCCTGTCTCCCCGCCCCGGGCATCTGAGTAGCGTGAGACGTGTGGCCTTTGGTGTTCAGATCGGATCAGCCTGAGCTGTTTCGTTCCTCCATGTCCCTGGGGCCCCCAGTGCCCGGCCACTGGGGAAGACTCGGGCCACAGGGCGGGCGGGTTTCCAGGCGGAGAAAGGCCCCTGGTGCCTTTCCAGCCCCTGTGACGGCTTAGATACACCCACAGGAGCCGGTTGGCACACACGTGCCCTGGACGGACGAGGGGGGAGGAAGAAACGGGTCCCCTGGCCCTGAGTGTCCTCTGCCACAGACCCAGGGTGGGAGGGAAGACCCAGCCGGTCAAGGTCGGCCGTAAGGCCCGCACGCTCCGAGCACACCCCTCCACCGGCCCCTCAGAGGAAGTGACAGCGTGTGTCTCGGGCGCCGTGGCTGACTCGGTGGCCCCCAGCCTCACGCGCAAGCTGGCTCACAGGCCTGGCCTGCCTGCCTGGCTCCCAGCACCGGGCAAGGTTGCAGGAAAGGGTTAAGCCTGCCTGCGATTATTTATCCATTTGGCTAATTAGATTTTAATAAACCGTTTCGCACTGCGGTTTGCAGTTGCGAGAGGAATTTAAATGGGCTTTGCCAGGAGGCCGTGTGGCACTGGGGAGTGACCAGAGGCCGCAGCGGGCTTGGGGGCGGCCGGGCAGCGGCTCCCGAGGGCTTCCCGCCCCTGCCCACAGCTCCGGCGGCATTCGCGGTCCATGCCCGTCCTTCCTGCCTTTGCTGGGTACCGGCTCTGGGGACAGACGAGGACCCTGCCCTGTCGGCCTCCGGGCCTGTGGCAGAAGATGACACTGGGGACAGGCCACGACGCCCCCTGGGGCAGTCAGAGCACTTCCCGCGTGTGAACTCGAATGCCCTCGCCGTGGCGGTGTCACACGCCAGCCTCCCCTGCCTCGGAAGGGCAAGGAAGCCCGCTCACGCCCCCTCCTCCAGGAAGCCCGTCCAGATCTCTCTCTCCTTTTAGAAGCAGCGGGGCAGGTGGCCGAGGTGGCCTTTGAGGGCCTCTGTCCCCTCTCCGGCTGAGGCTTCGTCATGGGTTTCTGGATGGGGTGCAGGTCAGACGTCTGGGGTGCGGTCTCAGCTCCTGCCCCCCTCGTGCGTGTTCTGAGCGGAGGACTCAGCCTCTCCGGGACCAGGCTCCCCATGCGAGGGGGAGGGCTCCTGCCCCCAGCCCGGGCAGCCGTGGTCAGACCCGGGCTGCTCCAGCCACCTCCACGTTCCCCCTCCTCGGGACACCCCACTCCGGGGCTCCTCTCCCTCCCAGTGTGCAGCTGGCGGCCCCTCCCAGGGCTCACCCCAGGCCTGGGCGGAGGAGGACAGCGGCCCAGGTTCCCACAAGCGTCCAGACCCCCTGGTGGTCTCTCTGTCCTGGGGGGCCGCGGCCCCTTTGATCGCAGCCGCCCCTGCCCCCACCCAGCAGCCCTTCTCCCCTCCCTCGGGTCCACGCGGGCCGAGCGAGGACAAAACCCTTTTGTGCTCTGCTCCCGGAGGGAGCAGCGGAAGTGCTTGGCCTTGTCAGAAGGGACGTTTCAATTAGAACCAAAAGCCAAGTGGGAACAAAAAAGTAACTAAGAAATTCAAGAGCGGACGCTAGCCTGACTTCAAAGTGCGGGTTTCTGGTCCCAGGAAAGCGGGGGGCGGGGGGGGGGCCGCGAAGGGCAGACCTCCTCCACGCCCCGGGGAGCAGGGGGCGTGGGGGGCCAGCGAGGCCGGTGTGGGCCTCGCTCCGTGACACCCCCCTCCGTGGGACCCCAGCTCAGCTGTTTGGTAGAATGTGAATCGAGCACAGCGAGACGAAGACGCTGGCTCAAGGTCACACGGCGGCTCAAGGTCACACGGCCCCAGAGCTTTGTGGATGGGCCATCACAGTTTTGTCCCAATTAACAGTTCTGACTTCTCAGCCGCCTTGGCTAGAGACGCCCCCCCTTACCCCAGCCAGGAGCGGCACCCCGCCTCTGCTCACACCCTCCCGAGGGCCTCCCCCCGAAGCCCAGGTTCCACTGGGGGCCGGGCCGGGCTGGCAGGGCTGGGAAGGAGGGTCCTGGGAGTAACCTTGGCCTTCAAGGCTCAGGTCCTCACAGCCCCCGCACCCCAGGGAACTCAGCCCTTGGAGGGGACCTGGACAAAGCCAGTGGCTTCCTCCTCCTGTCCTCACACACCCAGCATGCCCCTTGTCCATCGGGGAGCTCAGAGGCTTCTTGGGGGCCACGCCCAGGAGCTGGGTGGTAAGCCCAGTAGGGCATGGGCACCTCAGTCCCCGCCCTGCTGGGGGGCCGGTTGTGAGCTCAGTGGGCATGGGGTATCAGGAATGACTTCTCAGAAGGCATGGCCCTGCGGGGGCTCTGAAGGGTGACCGAGACAGTCGGGGACCAGGGTGTCCCAGCTGAGGGGACCCAGGGCAGCAGGAGGTGTGGCCTGTGTGTGTGTGGGGGGGTGGGGGGGTGGGCTGTGGTTTGGTGGAACCGTGGTGTGGCTTTGGGGACATGCCAGGCCTGGTGGTCCGTTCTGGGAGCCTGGCCTCCCTCGAGGGCACCGGCCTCCTCCACACACGTGTGTCCCGGAGAGAGAAGGGGCCTCCCTGGTCGGTGGCCCCAGGAGGGTCTCACAGGTGGAGCGGGCCCTGGGCCGGTGAAGGCTGGAGAACCAGCCGCCTGGGCTGGAGCGGCCGTGCCCGCGTCTGTGGAGCAGACACGGCCACACGGCTAGTTCCCAGAGGCGGCACGGGTCGGCGGACGTGGCCGCGGGGACAGCAGGCCTCGCTGGGCTCCCCTGGGCCTCTGACGACGCTGTGAAGGCCGCAGTGCTGGCTGGACACGGAGCAGGCGAACCTTTATCCCCAAACAGGGCGTGGCCGTCGGGTCCGGGGCCAGGGGCCAGCGGCAAGTGGCTTCCTCAGTGCCCTCCCTAGGTGGCCAGGCTTCCGGCTCCTTCCTGCAGAGAAGGGATTTTATTTTATTTTTTTCCTGTGGGGAGGTGGGAGAGACGGATATAAGCAGATTCTAGCAGTGGCGGCCCAAAGCCCGGGGGACGCTTTCTGGGAAGGTCACGGGTCTTCCCTGGAGGCAGTTGGTGGGTTTATGGATGAAACTACCAGCCCCCGCACATCTGCAGCCCCCGGGGTCCCTGGTTTCCTGGCAGCCCACACCTGGTCCCCAGCAATTCATTACGAATGTTCGCCCAATCCACTCACCGGCTCCCGCGGCGTCCACCCCAGGTGGACACCTTCTGGAGGCCCTGCGGCCACCTGCCTTTCCCAGGTTTCAAATCACTTGCTCTTGTGACATCTGTTCTCTGGTGGGTTCAATTACAGTCATTGATTTGCAGTTTTCTGGCCTTTTTGTGTGCGAGAGAGGATGGAGGCGGTGTACTTTGCTGCTCTCCGCATCCCTGAGCTGAAGCCGGAAAAGTCCTGGGGTGTCCATCAGCAGTGAGACGCTCCAGGAAGATGCAGGAGCCGGAGCAAACGCCCGCGATGCAGAGCTATGGCGACGCTCATGGCATCACGGCCTGAAGGCGACGGCGCTGCCTCGGGGGTGCGTGCGGGGGGTCGGGCCGGGATGCCGGGCGCCCCCCGCGTCCCTCTGCGCTTTTCATTAAAAGGAAGTCACCACCGGTGTGACCAAGAGCCAGTTATACATATACACACGCACACACACGTGCACACACGCACGCACGCACACAGCCACACATGCACAACACAGTCACACATGAACACGCATGCACACACATGCACACAGTCACACATGCATACACACATATGCGCACAAATACACATACATGCACACACATACATGCACATACATGCACACACAAAACACACACAGCCACACATGCACACACATGCATGCACACACATGCACACACGCCACACACATGCACAAGCATGCACACAGTCACACACATGTGCACACACACATACACACAGTCGTGCATGCATACACACATGCATGCACATGCATACACATGCACACACATGCACACACACCACACACACATGTACACACACATGCATGCACACACGCAAAGAGGACGTCCGTGCTCTCGGGTCTGGTCTCGTCGGTCACAGCCACTCCGAGCCTTGCTCTGGTCCACGACAGGGATGAGGGGCAGTGCGGGTGGCAGCCTTGTGTGAAGCCAGGCCCCCCCCTCCCTGTCCCCGCCCCGGGCCCAGCGCCATCCCAGCTGGGGGTGCTCCCCGTCACATGACGAGAGCCCGGCAGGGGGGCCAGCCAATCTGCTGCTGTGACGGACCACGAAGGCCACTGGGGGCCCCCTCAGGGTGGTGGGCAGTGCGAGCCCGAGTGCAGGGGCCCCGTGGACCTGACTCCCTGCTCTGGGCCCGCCCTCACGCCCGCAGGCAGGGGGCACGCACCTGCCTCTGCTCGGTGTCAGGCCCGTGTCTGTCCCCACCGGGTTGCCACCCACGTTTAACGAGAGGCGGGGTCCAGGGCGCCGAGCCTGCCGGTCACGCCTGCCGGGCGCGCGCTCGGCCCCTGCGGCCTGCGGACCATCTGCTCGGGGGTCCTGGCCGCGGCTGCCGGGGACGTGGGGCGGAGCGAGAGTCACAAGACGATGGAAAGGGCGGTGCTCAGGACGCAGAGGCCAGACCCGCGACCCCCGGCTGTCCCCTCAGGCGGAGGGGACGGTAGCCGAGTGCGACACACCGAACGCCGTCTGGCTCCCCGAGTCCCCCGAGCGGGATCTCCCCCAACAGAGGAAGCTTCTGGAAGGTCGCGTAACTTCTCCAAGGCCTGGCTGCCCGGGATGCAAGCTTGGGAACTGCCTTTCTCTTCGAAACCCACGCTGCTCCCAGCCCACAGGGGGCTCCTGGCGAGGGATACCACCTGGTCCCCTCCCGTCCTCACCGGGGGAGGCGGGCAGGTGGATGGGGCAGGCGGTGCGACCCCGGGACTCCGCGTGGCGATGGGGGTCAGGAGGGAGGCCAGGAGCAGGGGCGGCTGGAGGAGTCTGGGCTCACGTCCAGCACCCACCTGCCCTGGTGCCTCCTGCCACAGGTGAGGGCTCAGCCGCCCGGGGCCCGGCCCCCGAGACTCGGCGTCTGTCCTGCACGCAGATCGCACAGGTGAGGCCGACGCCCTTCCCGACGCTTGCCCGACGAGCAAGGTGACATCACCTTTGCCTAGCGTCAACGTCACTCAGTGTCCCCTCACGCTGGCCGTGAGCACACTCTGTCAGGGAGGGGCCCTGCGGTCAGCGCCTGAGGCTCTGTGGGCCTCGCGGTCTCCGTAGAAGCTGTTGGCTCGGCCACCGCAGCCCGATGACACCCAGTGACAGCCCACGGACGCCCGGCCGGCCGCGCTCCGACGGGGACAGAGAGAGCGCTGTCACTCACTGATCCCCGCCCCGAGGTTGACATCTGACACAGCCACGTACGTCTGTCAAAATGAAAGCATCAGCTCGGGAATAACGCTGGCTCTTAGCAGAACGACCCGGACGGGACTCGGAGGTCAGCGGTCTTCCCACGAGGACCCCTCGGGGTCGGGGACTCGGCCCGGGGTGTCCCGCCGTCCTCGACCTCCGTCTCCCTCAGCCCTCGGCCACCCTGCGCCGGTGCTCACGGCCGCCAGGCTGGGAGTCCAGCCCGCTCTCACGGGGCACCAGTAAGCCCACCTCCTGGAGGGCGCCGTACCCAAGCGCTCGCAGACAGATGTTGGAATATCTACGGTGATTAATAAACATCCCGGGAGGGAGAGACGCTTTGAGACGAAGCAAACATCTCCCTTCCTCGCATCCCGCCTTCCAACGTCGGCGTCCGTCCGTGGATCTCGCCGGAAGCAATGGCGACACGGCGTTCCGAGATTTCCCGTTCTCTCCCTGCTCTTGCGTTCATCATCCGGAATGCCGCCCCCAGAACGATCCGCGCCTGCTTCTCGCTTCTTTATTTACATCCGCATGCACGTGGAACGTTAGTTTACACGTCGATTGAGATGTAACCCACCATATGCCGTTATGATGCGGCTGAAATTTTTCCAGCGTGGGCCATGGGCAGGGACGTCGGGTTTTGCTCCCTTGATGTCCGCTTGTCACGGCCCCTGAGTTTTGCTGTCTTTGCTGAGTCTTGCGTCCTGGGGCCACGGCTCCAGCGTGGACCCCGCAGGGGCGTTGGGTCTGAGCAGCGGGGTTGCGCGTGTGGCAGTGGGGACGTCCCGGCTGCCGGGCGCTCGGTGGGTGGAGCCAGGGAGCAGGTGGCCTGTCCTACCCCACGTGCTCACGTCCCTTTCTGCCCGGGGGTGGGGGAGGGGGTGAGATCTCCACAGGGAGGAGGATGGGACGAGCTCGCCCTGCCGCCTGCACCTCCGCTCCGTCCCCGCGGGGTCCACGCTCGTCTCCCTCCCTCCTGATGGCGATGTCTGTCACCAGCAGCGAGAGCCCGGCTTTCATTTCTGCACTCACCGATTTATCCATTCAGCTCCGGTCCCCGTGAGGCTTCAGAACTGCTGACCTCCGGCCCGCGAGAGTCGATTCGCCCGCCGGAGTCAGAGCTCGCAGCTCGCAGCTCGCAGCTCGCAGCTCACGCTCGGTTCTCTTCCCTCTGGTCTCACAGGACGCGCGTGCCCAGCCCCGAGGGCCAGCCTCCGCCTGCCCCGCTCGCCGCCGCCGAGGGCCGGCCGTCCGTCTGCGACGTTGCTGGATGCCCCTGTCGCGCGCGGCCCTTCGTCTGGGGCTCCTGACGTCCTCCGAGCGCTTTGATTTTATAATTCAGGTGCAATGACATTCCCGGTGACACGCATCTCCATGGGGCTCGCCGAGGGCTTCGCGTCCCGTGTCCACCACCGCGGTCCCATCGGGACGATTCTGTCGCCGGCCTCACCGTGAGCCTTGGTCCCCCCAGGCGCCCGGCTCTGTCCCTTCCTCTCAGGAGCTCCGACTGGACCGGGGCCCGGGCGGGGACCTCGGCGGACGAGGGGCACAGCCGGGGGCAGAGGGCCGTCTCCTGGGAGTTCGTTGTTGGTGACGCCCGCGCCCGCTCTGGCTCCCGCGGGGCACGCGACGCATTGAAGAGCGTTATCCTGGTCCCCCCACCTGGTCCCCCCGCCTGGTCCCCCTGCCTGAGAGCTGCCGGCACGCGCTGACCCCGCGCCGCTGGCCAAGGTCGCGAGGGCGGGGTCGCCGTCCCAGACACAAGCCTCCACCCCTGGCACGGCTGGTCCGCCCACCACGCAGCCGTGTGTGTCCCTCTGCGGTCCTCCGCGTCTGTCTCTCCCCGACCAAAGACCTGTCTGTCTTTTCTTCATTTTAATTAATTAATTTATTAATTTATTTTTTTATACACCTCCATTTCTCGTTGCCGTCGTGGACTTTCAAACAACCACGGTTCGTGGCCTGGCTCCTGCTGCCACGAAGGAAAGCCTTGCGCCCTGAGCGTCACCCGTGGCCGCAGCCCCCGTGGCCGACTGCTCCTCGGGGCCCCTGCGCGGGCCGCCGCCGTCTGCGGGGACGGGGTCGTCGCTAGCACGGTTCCATCTGTCCCCCCGCACTCCGTTCCGCGTCCTGCCCTCCCTCTCCCGCCGAGCTGGCGCAGACCTGAAGCGTTTCCCGGCCTCGTCCCGAGCGTCAGGAGAAGCTGAGCCGTTGAGCCCGGCGTTCGCTGTGGCTTTGCCATCGAGGGGCGGCTGCGAGGGGCGGGGTGTGTGTGTGTGCAGGGGGAGGGGCTGAGCCGGCCCGCCCTGCACAGAGCCAGGCCCAGGATCGCCATGCCCCCCGGTTCAGCCCAGAGCAGTGAGTCCAAAGCAAACGCTCAGCCTCGAAGGGTCCTCAGAAGCACGAAACATCCGCCACGTAGAAGCCGCCACAGACGGAGAAAACGCAGCGTGTGGCGGCGAGGAAAACCATCTCTCCTGCCACAGAAAGCACCTGGGGGACGCACGTCGGTGGTGCTCTCTGCGCAGGTGACAACACAGTGGCCCCGAAGCTCGTGATTCTTCCCCGTCTTTGCTGAGTTTCACGTGAGAAGCACCGAGAGCTTCTCTAATCAGAAATATGAAACGTTGTTGCTAATGTGTAGCTTCTTTCAACCGGTCACAGTGGTTCGTTCATCTGTCTCCCCGCTCGCACGTAGCGTAGGGACGAACGGACCACGAGGAACTGGAAATAACAGCGTAGCGCAGAGCGAACACGGCGCCGGGCGCCAGCCGGGGGAACGTGCTTGCCGCCCCGTTAGAAATTGCGCAATTGACTCTTCACACACTCAACCTACCCAACCCGACACTCAGACAATCAGCAACTGCTCGTTTTTAACCAAACAGCGTCTAACATATCATTAGAGCGATTAACTTGTTTTTGGCCAAATTATATTTGGCCACTTCTTCCTGACCAAATTGGTTTTGGCTCAATTACATCTTCCTCGCGGTTTCCTGGTCTGTGAAGAGATAATTGTGCTCAGCGCACGCGGAGCTGGCGGGAGACGGCGCCCATGTGCGGGACGGGGTCTGGCGGGCGGCCCGAGCCGGGCTCCGCTGCGTCCCTCCCGCGGGGAGCCGGGCCCCCCGCCCCCCCCGCACGTGGGCGCAGGGGAGGCCACCGCCCCGAGCCGCGTGGCTCCCAGCCGAGGGGTGCTGGGAAATCCGGGGCCAGCTCGGGACACGCCTGGATTTTGGGGGGACGCTAGTCAACCCATTTGAGTCCTCGCATCAGGCTTCGGGCGGACGCCCTGCACCCCTGGCTGGGTGCACGGGGAGCTGCTGCCCTGCGCCTGGCAGGCCGGGCATTCCGGGCGCGTGCTCCCCCGGGGACGGCTCCCTGTGGGCACGTGGGCGCCCGCGGGCCACAGAGCCACAGAGCCACAGAGCCACGCCCCTGCCAGCTCCACGCAGCCCAGGAGCTGGGGAAGCGCAGTGGCCTCTGTCAATGAACAGAAGAGGCTTGTAGGCCCCTGGGGTCCTCCTTCCCGCCCCTGGGGGGTTCTCCTTCTCACTCCTGGGGTTCTCCTTCTGCCCCTGGCACATGGTGGATGGGAGGCAGGGGGGGATGTACCCCCCGGACCAGCTCCGCACAGCCCATCCGTCCCTGGGTCAGCGGCCGCCCTCCCCGGCGAGCTGCAGTCGCACTTGGCGGGTGGGGGTCCCGCTGGCTGGCGTTGCGGCCAACCTGTGCGCCTCCGAGAACCATGTTTCACTCGTGACCTGTTCGCGGGCTCACCCGACGGTGTCCACTCCCCTGAAGGAGCCGCAGACGCGGGCTGTCGCCTTGGGGGTCCCCCCACGAGACACCCCGGTCTGCATGGGGCGCCTGCACACGTGTGTACACGTCCACAGGTGCGAAGATGTTTGCACGAGCGCTTCCCGAGCGTCAGGACCGTGCCGGTGTGCCAGCGGGCACGGCCCTCGTCCTCGGCGTCACCACCCGGCCCCAGGGACAGTCCCTGCCCCGGCTGAGCGCACCTGCTAGTTCAAAAGCTTCGATTGCATTGCGGGCCGTCTCCGTGGAGTCCCTGGGCCGGCCCTCCTGGCCCACCCGGTGGCTGGAGCCTGGGCCGCCCACTGGCAGCCGGGAAGGGGAGCTGCCGGCCCCCTCCCCCCGGGGGCCCGCGGGGCTCCCGGGCACACACAGCAACAATTAATCTGCGCGAACGCGATAGGCAGAGGGCACCTTGGTGCTGCTGCCATTGTAACTTCTTTCATCTTCGGCGGGAAGCCTGCTTCATCTCCGCGCCAGTGGACGCGCACACACCGCGCGCCTGGCGTTCGTCGTTCCTGTCTTGTGGCGGGTCGTTCATGTGTTTTGCCCGTTTTTTTCGCGCGTGGCTGAGCATTGTCCTGACTGGTTTGCGGGAGCCTCTTGGGTGCTGAGACGCTTGTGGGCTCGCCGCCCGCTTCTCCGCCCTGCGTGCGCCACGCGCTCGGCTCTGCGTGTGGAATGGGGTTCGTGTCATCAGACCCTTTGCCTCCGGCTTCCTTCTCTGCCTGCGGGTCCTTGTCCACGCTGGATACGTCTCCGTCCACGTGTCCTGCTTAGCTCAAAGGGAACCTGGGCTGGGAAGAGACGTCCAGCCGGGAGCCCTTCCTGGCTCCGGTGACTGGCGCCTCGTGTGACATCCGGGGCCCGTCTACGGTATTCTGTCCCCAAGTCCCTATATTCCGGAAGCTTCCCCGATGCTCAGGCCACTTCCTGCCCGGGGGCCTTGCCCGAGTTCTTCCCTCAGGAAGCTCGGCCCTCCCGGACGCTGACCCCCAACAGACTGTCCCTGTCCCTGTCCCCGTCCCCGGGGCCAGCGCTGAGCTCGTCACGGCCGCTACCCTCAAACGTCCACGGAACCCCGCGTCGCAGGCGCTGACCTGCCGCTGCCGGGTTGGCTGGTGCCCCTGAGGCGGGGCCCCCATACCCGTCACTGGGCTGAGCGCACAGTAGGTGCTCACACGGAGCTCAGGCCACACTCGCGCCTGCTGAGGGTTCGGAAGCTCTGCTGACAACCTGACATTATTTACTGCTGCATCAGAGTCGCCCCTGGGTGGGGCGCAAGGGTCACCGGACCCACCTCACTCTGGGCAGACTGAGGGGAGAGGAGGTGGGGCACTTCCTTTCAGGGGGCCCCAACTCGCCCTGGGGCTGTGGCCTGTTCTCGGAGTCCAGCATCGGGAGAGCGGGGAGGGTCTCCTTTGCCAACCCCCACCCCCGCCCCTCCTCTGGGGAATGCTCGCAGCCTAAGGCTGGAGGGACAGCCCCCCTCGCCCCAGGGTGCTTCCTGAACCTGGGGCCTGACTCCAGTCTGTACTGGGCAGTCCCTGCGTGTGCCAGAAACATGATTTTGATAAAAATACAACGTGAAGACGAACTAGTGAGTTTCGCTTCACCTTGTTTTCCAGACGCACGGCTAACATTGGCAAGCGAGAGCTACGCGGTCTCTGCACCCACACACACGTGCGCACACGCGTGTGTACGTGCGCTGTGTCTCCACTTCCGGGCGGGATCAACGAATCCATTCAGAACACCCGACGAAGGAGCTCCGTTTCCATGGGCTCAGCGAGCTACGTAAACATTCCCGTATAAATGAAACATCACACGTAAATTAAACATTTCTACCACTCCCGGAGACAGAGAAGCAAACGCACACGCTTTTCACGTTTCCGAGCCACGGGGACTCCTCGGGTAAACAAGATTGCTTTTGCCGGTTTCGTCAGCGTTAAATTGTCTTCCCAGACCTCAGCGTGAACGTGAGCCTACTGTGCTGTTCTACTCGAGTTTACTAGTCAAAATAAAGTGAGATGACCTCTACCCGATGTGTGGCATCGCGGAGAGCAGGGACCGGCCGGGTAAAGATGCCATGAAAACGAGTCTCAGGACGCCCGGTGCTTCCTGGGTGATGGGCACGGCAGAGAAACGCCGCGAACAGATCAGAAGCCCACGTGATACCTTTCGAAGGTTTTGCTTCGTGGTACTCGCCGGAGAAGACTGACTGCCTGACACGCCAGCGCGGGGGAGAGACGCTCGGGACGGCGCAGCTTCGTTCACCGCTGTGACCCGTCTGTCTGGATCCCGCCCGGGGTCCTGCCTCCCTCCGTCAGGCCCGCTCGCTGCTGAGGCCGTCAGCCCGTCTGTGGTTTCCAGTTTGCCTGCGGGACAGAGAGAGAGAGGGGCCGAGTACGTCTGCGCGTGTTAACAATCGTGTTCTTTTGGCCACACTGGAAACCTGTGCTGAGAAGAAGCGTCTGCCTCACGGAGTTAGGGTGTAGAAGTAAAAGAACTTTCCAGTAAATCAGTCACGGAGAAGAAATATCTCCAGGTGCAGGCCCCCAGGAGGGCGCGGACCACCCCTGGGATGCAGATGGGGACACTTCCTGCTACTTACGCCCTGTTTGATCTAGGAGTTCCCTGAGGACATTTGCCTTTGTGTGGGACGTTTGCAGCCAACAACTGCTTTCTATAATCTGCGGCTTCCTGTCATCTGCTTGCTGGAAAGACCACCAGGACAGGGTCTTCAGCTTTCTAAGCGGCCTCCTCTGGAAGCTCGGGGCTGATCCCCTCTAACCCTGCGATGCGTGGTGGAGAGTCAGTCGCCGGCCGGCTCATAAAGGCTCACGATTCTCTCTGATTCCGCTCTGTGGGTCCCTGTTCTCACCTGCTCCATAACAAGGGGGCGGTCCATTTATGCGTGAGATGGGGTGGCCTCCCACGGCACGCTGGCACGTGACAGACTTGTCACCGTCGTCGACCTCCCAGCGTCCTCTGCAAAAGAAAGCTTAGCACTGGTTAAAGTGTTATCATCCAGAAATGTGACCGAAGCCTCTAGAATAACACGGGAAGCAACTGTGCGGGCAGACTCCGCGCGGGACGTCGGGCGAGGTTTTGATAAGGGAAAAGAGAGTAATTTTGCCCGAAAGTAGGCTGATTGGTATTTTTGCAGAAAGAGGATAAAAGCAGACCAAAACCCGACCGGGCGTGAACGTTGCAGATTTGCAGAGGAGAAATGTAATTATTTGCGTAAGTTCAAGAAGAATTTTTCTTCCTTGTAATAAGACATCATGGTGGGGGGGAGTCTCTGATTATACAACCGAGGCTCTGCCTGGAATGTCGCATTCGCAGACGATGACCCCGCTGTCTGAGGAACGAGGTACCCTCTGTGGGGTGGACGCTGGCGAGGCCCTCTCGGAACTCTACCTGGCGCCGGCCTTCCTCACAGGCGGGTGAGGAGGGTCACGTGACCGGCCTAAGAATCTGAGGGTACCTGGGGACCCGCAGAAGAGAGGATGGCACCAAAATCCCTGGCATCACAGGCGAGCCACTTGTCCTCAGCTGCTCAGCACGCAGGTGGGGAGGCAGCCGCCTGCCCATTCTTCTCTTCCCACCTTCCTGATAAGTGTCACTCGGGGGGAAGCCGGGGCCGGGGGTGGATGAGCATGTCACTCAGCAGTGGGCCTTTCCCGGGCTTACTCAGATCTGCAGGTGCAGGAACAGGGCTTGATGGATTGAGGACTCCTGCTGCGTTCGCTCCCCATCCCCCACCCCGTCTCTCTCTCCCGTGCAGATTAGAGAGAAGAGTTCACACGTGTGTGTCTGTTTTCACACAGCGGACTGTGCACATCCCCCCGGAGCACGTGCACACGCTCGTATGCACAAGCGTGGACACACACACACGAGCACACGCGCACACACACGAGCACACAAACACACACACGAGCACACGGCTCTGCCCCCGAGCACCTGTGCGTGTCCCCAGCGCACGTGAGCACACACGCCTGCGGCCCGCATCGATGCACACGCAGACACGCGGGCCGACGAGCCCACTCCCGGGCGCGCCCACTCACACGGCGTCGGGCGAGGCGCGTCCCCCTGCCACGAGGAGCGAGTGGCCGAGCGCACGCTGCAGACAAAGCTCGCTCTCCACATCAGGCCCCGGGGGAGAAAAGTCCAACGCAGAGACGCCCATAAAGTCACTGCCAGGAGCTCCGTTAAAACATCGATGTCCGTGGTTGTCGGAGCTGAGTGAATAAACCCCGGACAGCATTTAATAGCGAGTCTGCTCACGGATGGGGTGGTGGTGGGGGGAGCCTGCAGCGTTTACAAGCATCTTTAAGGCAAGCGGCCTGCAGCGAGGGAGCAGGTGTCCAGGGCGCCCTTGGGAGCCCTGAGGGCCCGTTCCTGACTCATCTGCAGGGAAGATGCTGCTCTCTGTGTCCGGGAAGCCGGCCAGCGCCAGGGGAGGGCCCTCGAGGCCACCCGGGCTCAGGGGGCCACTGTCCTTTCTCACGGTGGCCTCCATGCATGACTGCTTGGGCTAAATTGCGTCTCCCCAAATTCCTATGGCTGAGTCCTGACCCCCGGGATCCCAGGATGGACTGTAATCGAAGAGGGGCCTCATGGAGGTGCTCAAGGTTGAACGGGTCGTACGGAGGGGCCCTGATCCCATGGGACTGGTGTCCTTACAAGAAGGAGGGTCAGGACACGCTCACGGAGGAAGTCCGCGTGAGGGACACAGGAAGGAGACAGCCACCTGCGCCCCCGGGAGCGAGGCCGCGGGGCGAGCCCCCTGCCTGCGCCTGCATCTAGGCTTGGCGACAGTCGGCTCTGTGGTCTGAGCCGCCCGTCTGTGGGGCAGGACACTCACGTACCAAGCAGCACTCCCGGCTGTGCCACCGATCGTCCCCTAACCCAGCCCAGCCCGATCCTGAGCTCCAGACACCGGTCCTCGACGGAGGCTGACGCAGGACGCGGCTGGGCCCCCGCCCCCAGCCCCACGGGGCCAGGCCGCAGGGTCTTGCAAAGGGATTGATTTCAGCGGGAAGAAAGGAATTCTGTCAGTCCCCCGTTTCCTGCGGCTTCACCCCTGTGTTTCCGCCCAGCATCGCCCCCTCCCCCCGCACTCCCCCCCCCCCCCCCCCCCCCCCCCCCCCCCCCCCCCCCCCCCCCCCCGCCGGCTCCCTCCCAGCGTGAGGCGCGGGGGAGGGGCGGGGGGGACGTTTTCTCTCTTTATGTCTTAAAAACGTCTTCGTTTTGTCTTTGTTTCTGAAAGATACCTTTGCTGGGTCTCGAAGTTTTGCTAGATTTTTTTTTTTCCAGTGCGTTCGAGGTGCTGGTCCGCGAGCTTCTCGTAGGTTTCGCTTTCAGCGAAAAATCGACCAACCCTCATCGTCGCTCTTTTATCGGCAACGCGCCCCCTCTTCCTCTGCTGGGTTTTCTCTTCCTCACTGGGTTTGAGCCATTTGATCACAACGTGTCGGGGTGCATATTGTTTTTGTGCTTGGAATTCTTTTAACATCTCGAACCTGGGGGTTTATAGTTTCCACCGAATTTTGAAAATGTTAAGCCATTATATTTTAAAGCATTTTTTTCTCCGTTTCCCCTCGCCCTCTCTCTGCAGCCCCGTCTCTGTCTCTCCCCTCTCTGAGTGGGAGATACGCGTGTGAGGCTGACGTCACGGTCTCTGCCGCTGTTTTAACTCTCGGTATTTCACTTCCGGGGGCTTCTGTCGCTGTGCCTTCGGGGACACTGAGCATTGCTTCTGCGTGGCTGATCTGTCCCCAGCCCCGTTCAGTGACTTGTCTGCAAAGTGCTGGTTTTCAGCTCTGGGGTTGCAGTCTTGTGCCACCTCCTGTCCAGCCCCGTAAGCACGGCCCTGGGCCCGGCCAGGCTCGGAGTTGCCTCTGGAGGGAGCTGAGCCTGGGGGCGGGTGGCTCTGGCCTGGTTCCAGCATGACCTCTCCGGCTGCCTGCTCTGAGCGACATAGGGGTGACGGGAGGGCCTGGGAGCTGGCTCAGGGCCGGTCACAGGACCCCAGGCGAGACGCGGCAACGGCGATGCTGAGACACGCTCCAACTCCCTACAGGAGAGCCACGGGACCCCTGGACTGAGGGGACAGTGGGGTGAGGGAGAAATGAGGGGGTCGAGCAGGGCGCCAGGTTGGGCTTGAGTATCAGGGAGACAGACAGACGGCCAGGGGTGCTCCTTGCAAACTAGCGCTCTGGGAGTTCATGAGCAGATGCCAGGGGGGAGTGGCAGGGTCCCCAGGTAGCACGTGGCTGTGGCCTTTGCGAGGCGGGGACACAATCTCGGGACCCAGGCCCTCCCAGCAGCTCACTCCTGGCCCCCAGGTGACTGCAGGGGTGAAGCAGTGCCCTGGCCGGGCCTCCTCGTCCAGTCTGCCTGGGGTGTCCTCCGCCTGGCGCCCACCCTGTTCCCTGGAACCCGAGCTCAGCCGCCTCGCCTGCTGCTGTGGACCCCGATTTCCTCCACGGCACACTCGGCCCTCCCCCCTCATCTGCAGCTCGCCGCCCTCCCCTGCTCCGGCCCTTGCTTTGTGGATCCCCAGCCCAGGGTCTGCGCGTCCCGGCCCCCGGCTGGCTGCGGGTCCCCTGCCAGGCCCGGGTGAGTTTTCTCCTCCGGGTTCGCTCTCGTCGGTGATCGTCATCATAAACAGCAAGAGCCACCGTGTGCCGAACGCCGGCCACGTGCGGGGAGCGCCCTCAGCGCCGTGACCCCTCTCCCAAGGCCGGGGACGCCGGGGCTCAGAGGGTCACAGCGAGAGGCGGTAGCAGGGGGGCCAGTGGCCATGTCTGCGGCTGGCGTCCCCACGCCGTTCCTGGCGCCTGGCTCAGAGCAGGGCGTCATCGGCGGCCACCGGGCCACCGCCGGCCGGAGCAGACGGCGCCTGCCAGCGACAGACGGCCGGGCCGGCGAGCTGGCCCGGGTTTCCCAGAGCCTGGCGGGGGGCGGAGGGTTTCGGCCGTGTTCCCGTCGCTCCTCGAGCAGGCGGCGGTGTGGCCACCGTGCCACCGTTCCTGTCACTCTCGTTGGCTCTGGCCCCGGGGCTTCTGGAGACAGAGGCTGAAGGAGTAATTGTCACGTCAAGCCCCAGGCCTCTGACAGCCGGCAGAAGTCACGCCCGGAGGGGCTTCTCGCGGACACTTCTCGCAGACACTTCTCGCGGACACTGCTCGTCGTTTCCTCCCAGTGACGGTGACGGGGGAGCGGGGACAGCAGCGCTGGCAGCCCGGGGCTCAGAGCCTTCAGGGCCACCGCTCGGGTGGGTGGGAAGCGAGCCAGAAGTGACCGTTTGTGCCCTCCTCCCCACTCCTGCTGTGGCTGGGGGGTCCCCACTGACTGGCCGTGAAGACCCGGAGACCCCGGGCGCCTCGTCCTCTGTCCCACCCCCACTGGCCCCGCCCAGCAGCCTCGCTCGCCTCCGAGCGGCTGGGCTGGGGGGCCATGTCCAGCCGGGCGGGGGGCAGTCCGGAGCGGGCGTCCAGGAGGGTGGCCTGGTCCCGGTCTCCCCATGACGCTCGTCTCCCCGGGCGTCACCGGGGGAAGCGGAGGGGTGTCAGCGGTCAGTGCGCCCCGGGCACGGGCACGAGACTCGGCTGCAGCTGTCTGCGCCCCACCCCGGCGGGGCCTCGCGGGTCGTGGGGCCCGTGGGTCCCGACTCTAGGACCGGCGAGGCGCTGAGGCCCGGAGAGGTGGCCCCGAGCCCAGCGGTGGCCTAGTCGACGCCCGACCCGGGCACCACCCCCGGGGCCAGCAGGCTGGGGACCGGGCTCCAGAGCCCGTGTTCCCGCCGCCGCTCCCGACGGGCCCGGCTGGCGGACGGGAGGCAGCGAGCAGATGCCAGCCCCAGCGTGCAGCAGCTGTCCGCCACCCAGGAGCTGGCACAGCCGGGCCCGGGGGCGCGGGAGCCGCTGCCAGGTGCCACTTATGTCTTGGAAGCTGGAGACGCACTTCCTGCCAGAGGCCCCCGGGGGGGACGGGGGCGCTGTGCGCGGGCGCCACTACCTCTGCGGGCACCGGGGGCCGGTCCCCAGTGCAGCCGGGCCAGCCGCTTCCTTGTTCGTGTGGGACCGCGCGTGGCCTGAGGCGGGGCTTCCTGAGGTCCACTGGAGGGGGCGTCCCCGGGGTCGGGGCCCTGGGACTCCTGGCGGGTGGGCGTCCGGGCGGCTGGCTGGGAAGGGGCTGGAGATGGTGGGTCCTGGAGCCCAGCGCAGAGGCTGGGTGTGCAAAGGTGGGCACGCACACTGCTGACAGCGCCCTGCTCCCATCCCTGAGGGGCCCCGAGCGTCAGCGGATGCAGGCATGGGCGCAGAGGGGGGCCGGTGTCAGGGCACAGGGGGGGACCCGTGTCAGGGCCCCCGGGGGCTGTCGAGGAAGGAACCAGGCAGGGGGGTGCGTGGCAGGCCGGGCGGCGGGGACGGGGCGAAGGGCACGGATACGCTGAAGCCGGGACGGGCGTGGAGGGTGGAGTGGGGGACTGAGCCAGGAGGCATCAGGGTGACTTGGATTTCGCATGCGGGGCCCCTGACGACCTGGGAAGCCGCTGGGAGGAGGCGTGGGCTGCGGGGAGAGATAATGAGCTGGCTTTGGACCCAGCGAGGACGGGCACAATTAATCCTTGGGGTGCGGGAGGCGCCTGCCTCACCGGCTCTGAACCTCGCTGCTTAATCGGCTTAGAGGTTTGCGCAGGTCGGGGCGTGCGGGGCCCTGACTGGGCTGTGGGGTGGGGGTCGTCTGGGCCACCAGCCCCCGCTTTCTCCCCAGCACCCCGGCTCTCAGCGCCTGCCCCCTGATGAAGCCCCAGCCGAGATGGGGATTTAAACATCCCTGGGACCAGTGCCAAAGGGGATTTCTGCAGGAGAAGGGCTCAGGTGCGAGGCCAGGCCGCCCCGGGGCCAGTGCAGGGCGTGGGGCTGTTCCCCGAGGGGCGGGCAGGGGCTGAGCCCGGCCCCGGGGTGGAGGCTGAGCCCTGATCCCACACACGTGCTGGGCTCTGACCAGGGCCGCGTGCCAAGCCCCAGTCCCAGAAGCCGTGCCACACGCAGACCCCGACGCTGGACACTGGGTGGGCCGTGAGCTCGTCGGACCTGCCCACAGCTGAGCGCTGACGGGTTACAGACGGGGCCTTCGTCCCGGCCGGCTACTGGGCCTCATCGTGGTTCCAGACGAAGCTCAAGCCCCAGCACACGGGGAGCCCTGACCTGGTCCCAGGCTGACCTCTGACCTTGGTCATACTCTGACCTCTGACCCTGTCACACGCCGAGCCCTGACTGTCCAAAATAAGAGCAGGGACGTGGCCGCGAGTGCCGCGTGCGCTCCTGGCCCGGACACTCAGCGTCCCCCTGGCTTTGTGACGAGCCCAGCTCAGGAGCAGCGCTTCCGGCCACCGCTGAAGCGGCTGGGTCCAGGGTCCTCGGTCATCGCTGTCCGGTGTGAGCACCGCGGCCGGGCGGGAGCCCGACGCCGGCTCCGCGTCCACCCCGCTCACGGCCCGGGGTGCCCGGATCGCATGAGCTCGGGGCGCGAACGGGCGGGGGAGTGACCCACTGAAGCAGGGTGCTCTCGGCAGAGAGCAGGTCTGTCAGACGACACAGGAGGTGGACCCTCCCGGAGCATTGAAGACAAAGGCCGGACGGCAGGGCGGGGGCCGCACGGAGCTCGGCCGCCTCTGCGCGAGCGTCTCCTCCCCCAGCCCCTCTCCCCCGGCTCCACGTGGCCCGGCCGTGCCCCTCGGAGCCGGGGAGTCCCTGCACCTCGGTGAACGCCAGACCCCCTCCTGCGGCCCCGAGGGCCAGGGTCCCCGCGGAGACGGGTGTGTGGGGACCGCAGTGGCCCGATGTCCGGTGCCGGCTGCCGCTTTAGAGCATGGATGGGGCGGGGCTTACGCGGTACCCGGCGCGTAGTAGGGGCTCAGTTAGCCCAGAGCCCCTCCCCCTTCCCCCCGCAGCTGGCTTTGCTGTGCGAGTGGTGGACAGAACCGGGTCAGCTCCCTGAACGTCCCCGACCGATCCCCATCGCCCGGGCGATCGCCACATCGTTAACCCAGATTGTCCCGCTCCTTAATCAACCCTGAGAACAGCGACGCCGCAGGCACTCGGCAGGGAGCGCGGCCACGGACCCGCGGCGGTGGCGGTGGTGTGGCTTCCGTCAGAAGCCTGCTCCACACCCCGGCGGCCTCGGGGGTGCTGGTCTGAGGCCCGCCGGGCTTCCCAGACTTCTCTCTGCCCTGAAAGGAGATGGTGACGGCCAGGTTCCCGGGCTCGTGCAAACGGCTGGTGTGCACGTGTGTGCGTGTATGTGTGCGTGTGCATGCGTGTGCACACACGTACGGGGGGGATGTTTTAGTTCCTTTAAACAGCTAAAAGCCTGTCGCGAAGGACAAGTGGCAGATTCCAGAGGCCACAGACGTCCTTGGGGTGGGCTCTGCCACCCGCCTGGCATGCGACCTTGCAGTGTCCTTGGACGCGAGGCTGTCATTCGGGACGACCCGTGGCATCCTGCGTCCGGGGATGACCGTGCTTGTGAGAGACGGAGTCGGGAGGAGACCGTGAAGACGCGGCCCGAGGCCCCGGGGTGCCTGGAGCAGGCCGGACGGTCGTCCCCTCTGCCCCCGGCCGGAGCACACGCACGACGCCGTGGGGTCCGGCTCTGGACACGGCGGGTTCAGGGCCCGGCTCGCGGGTGTTCGCTTTGGCGGTCACAGGCCACTAGCACGGGGTGGGGGTGAATGGGGCCAGCAGCAGGGGCCATGGGGAGTGGGCCGGAGCGGTTCCGGACTGTAGAGGAACCACGGGGTTCGGGCCAGACGACTCGGTTACGAGTCCTGGTCCGAGTCCACTTCGTCACAGCCCTTGGTACAGGGCGGTCAGGTGCGTCCAGGTCGAGCCGTTGGCGCCGGGGTGGAGAGAGGAAGGGCAGACGGTGATGGAGGGATGAACAGGTGGGAGTGAATGACGATGGGCGGGTTCCCTGATTGCTTCGTCCGGACCAGACGCGTTCAGGAATCAGCTCAGTCCCTGTGCCCCCCATTATCGTGGTCCTTAATTTACAGTCGGGGAGGCTTGACTGTTTCCGGGGTCACACGGCTGCCCGGTGTCTGGGGTGTCTGACACCCCAGCAGAGCCCTGTCACTCACCAGCCACGGGGGTGAGGAACCACCTCCAGGGTTCGCCCAGGAGACCACCCTCTTCCGCCCACCCTGGGGCTCCCGGCCCCCCAGGGGACCCTGCCCGCCTCACAGCGCCCGGCGGAGGACAGCGGCCCCCGATCTGGCGGCCGGGGACCTCGGAGCGGCGCCCACGGCCTCGCCGTCCTGCCCGGGGCCTTTGTGCGCACGAAACGCTCTGCCCTGGCTCCACTCCTCCTCGCACAAAGAGCACGTGTCACAACAGGGCCCGAAGCCACCGCGCTTGGTCTCCAGCTCAGTTCAGAGTTTCAATGATCTAAATGACTGCTTTGCCCCGGCACAAAGGGAAGTGGCTCTGTTCCTGACGCCGCTGGGGGGTAAGTGCCGGTTGCCTCCCCGTCAGCTGCGCGTTCGCGCCACGACTCCCATCGGGCGCCCGTCACGTCTCCACGGCGGCAGCGATGGCAGTGGCCGGGGTTCCCGGCGCTTTTATTTTTAGCCCGAAAATCACGGAGGAGGAGCCGGGAGGCTTCACGTGGCAGCCGGGCTGCTGCGTGTCTCCTCCGCCCCGCCAGCCGGCGGCGGCGCCTGCACCCCGAATCCGAGAGGCCGAGTTGGGGGGGGAGCAGGACGCGCCTCCGTCCCCCGCGTCCACCTCGCGGACGCTTGCCCCTTCGGCAAACGGCTCCTGAGTCCCGCGGGGAAAGGAAGGTTCGCGGGTGTTTATCTTGGGGGCACAGGAGAGCACCCCAGGACTCCATTCAAGTCCAGGGAGCAGCCAGGAGCAGGGCGGGCCCGCGGCCCAGGGCTCAGGACCAGGGTTCAGGCCCAGGGCTCAGGCCAACACTGCAGGCCCGCTCCGGACAGTCAAACCACTGGGCCGAGTCTCCCCGAACGCCCTGCCCGCCGGACACCTGGCATGTCAGCTGGCATGTCACCTGGCATGTCAGCTGGCATGTCACCTGGCATGTCACCTGGCTCACCAAGCCGCCTTCACCTGACAAGCGGGGATACTGATCTTCTCAAGTCTTGTCTTAATTTGTTTGACGTTGTCTCCTGAAAACTGACTGTGTGTCACGTGCTAGGCCTCTGGACCTACTTGCTGAGTGACATAGGAGCGGGGGAGGGCTCACGTGGCCTGGAGGCCGGACCACCGGGCAGCCCGTCCTCATCCTGTCCGTGGGAGCTCTGCGAACTTGTCCCCTGGAGTGCTGGCCCCGCCCCCCATGGCCGCTGGGTAGACGAAGAGCAAGGCGGCTTGGTGTGCCAGGTGACATGCCACGGTTTCCATGGGGACCAGCTGTGTCCCTGCAGGGACAGTGGCCTCCTCGGCTTTCTGCCCCTCTGTCGGCATGAGGTGGGACCCCGAATCCTGAAGGAGGTCGCCCACGGGCACATGCACACGTGTGTGCACACACATGCACATGCACACACACACGGGGACTCATGCACACTTGCATGCACACATGCACACATGTGCACACATGCACACACAGGTGCACACACACATTCATGCGCACACACACGGCACATGCACACACGGGGCACATGTACACACATGCACACACGCACACACGTGCACACATGCACACACAGGTGCACACACATTCGTGCACACACAAGTGCACATGCACACATATGGGGCACGTGCACACACATGCACACACGGGGCACATGCACACACAGTGCACACACATGCACACGTGCAAACATGCGCACACACGGTGCCAGTCCTGGCCGTGGGCCACGGCTCCTGCCCTGTCACCATGAGGAAAGCAGCAGCGAGCAGAGGACGCTGGCGTCGCAGGAAAGTCGCGTGTCTTTTCTGGGCCATTACCCGGACCTTGTACAATCTAATGAGCCGCGCAGGGACCGGGCGGCGCATTCGGGGGAATGACTGGATGTTTCCTCACAGTTTACTCAGGTGGAGGAGCTAATTGGTCCACCGGGTGGGTGAACGTGTGCATGTGCATGCACGTGTGTGAGCGTGTGTGTGTGCATGCACGTGTGTGTGTGAGCATGTGTATGTGCATGCATATGTGTGCGCATATCCGCTGGGTGGGGGAGCGTGTGCGTGTGCATGCACGTGTGTGTGTGAGCGTGTGTGTGTGCATGCACGTGTGTGTGTGAGCGTGTGTATGTGCATGCATATGTGTGCGCATATCCGCTGGGTGGGGGAGCGTGTGCGTGTGCATGCACGTGTGTGTGTGTATCCGCCGTGTGGGGGAGCGTGTGCGTGTGCATGCACGTGTGTGTGCGCATATCTGCCGGGTGGGGGAGCGTGTGTGTGTGTGTGCATGCACGTGTGTGTGTGAGCGTGTGTGTGCATGCACGTGTGTGTGTGAGCGTGTGTATGTGCATGCATATGTGTGCGCATATCCGCTGGGTGGGGGAGCGTGTGCGTGTGCATGCACGCGTGTGTGTGTGCATATCTGCCGCGTGGGGGAGCGTGTGCGTGTGCATGCACGTGTGTGCTTTGTTACTTTTTTCTCTGCTCCCTGCCACTGTCCTTTCTGTCCCCCGTCACGGTGACGCTGAGCTGAACGGAAGCTGCATGAGTCCGTGTGACGTGGGACACCGGCGTCCCCGAGTTCCCGGTCCGGCCGGAGGAAGACGAGGCGGCACGGGGCGCAGACAGCTCTCCCGGTCCGGGCCATGCCTCGTGCAGGGGGCCTCGGTTTGGGGGCAGAGTCCGCGCCCGGCGTCTGCGGGGCCTTCGCAGCCCCGACCTCGAGCTTTGGGCCCCCGCCTGTGAGATGCGGGTGGCGAGAACCACCTTGCAGCGCTGCCGGGGGAGCGAGTGAGACAGGCCTTCGAGCCCCTCACCTCCAGGGGCCTCCGTTTCCCCGGGGGGGTGGGAGTCACGGCGGGGACGGGGGTGGCAGCCGCCACGCCCGCGCGCTCCAGTCCATGTGGCCTGTGGGCTGCACGGGCGCCAGCGGCGGGCACACGTGGATCCCGCTCTCCGTCTAGCACCCTGCCTGGCACAGCGGCCCCGGGAACGTTTACTGATTCCTCCCGAGGGCTGGTTTATCTCCGGACACCACGCCCCGCCCCCAGCCTCATCCCCCCCGCGTCCCTGCGCCCCAGCCCCCCGGACGGGGGACCCGCGGGGGCCTTCGGTTCTAATTAGCTCCGCACATCAGCCTGCAAATTGGCAGAACTGTCAGACAAGCAGCCGCAGGAACGAGCCTGTAATTGGTCCCTTGTGCAGCTCGGGGAACGTGGTGGGGACAAGCGTGTGGGCTGCACGCGGCCCTCAGCGCGCTGGACGACCCAGCCCGCGGCCAAGCCTGCTGCTGACCGGGCGTGTGGGGGAGGCGAGTGCCCGTGGGACGCCCTGGGCTTGCGGGGGCGGGTTTGTCCTTGTGAGTGCGTCCCCGCCCCACCCCCACCCCAGCGCAGGCGAGGGCCTCGGGGTGGCGGGCACCCCGCTCAGCCACAAGACACGAGACAGTCATGTCTAACTGGGGAGGCAGGACCCCACAGGCGACAAGCTCTGGGTGGGCGGCCGGGAGCATAAGTCCAGGGGGAGGAGGAGGAGGGCCCTGACCCCGGCCGTCCCACACCCACGAGGACGCCTGAGGGGGGCCTGAACCCTCTGGGCAGCGGCTGTGTCCCTGGAAAACGGGGCCAGGGTCGACCAGGGCTGGGCTTCCTGCCTGAGCCTTTGCCCCCTTCCTGGGTGAAGGGCGACCCTTTTCTTCCCCCCACGTGGACCTGACACGGTTATTGGAAAAACACTGCCATTCCCCACCGCGGCGTGGTGGCGCTCGCCAAAGATCACGCGTTTCCCTCGTGGACAAGTTTTCAGCGACAAAGTCATCTTCTCTGAGCAGACAAAGGGTCACGTGCCACCTCGCCATTGCCCCTTCAAAGAACGGCGGACGCTTCTGTGTTTAGAGAATTCGCGGATTTTCTCTAAGGTGTCAGATTTATTGAAATGAAGTTCAAAATATTTCCTCATTATTCGTTTTAATGTCTGTTGACTCTGTGACGCTGTTATCATTCTCACGTTGATGTTAATAACGTTATGTCTTCTCTCTCTTTTTTCCTAATCGGCCCGGTTAGAAGTTGACCAATTTTAATGATCTTCTGAAACAAACCAAAAAAAAAAAAAAACACAGCGACTTGGGCTCCATCCGTGTTCTCTGCTGCCTCTCTGTTCTTCCCGTATCCGATTCTTTCTTCACTTCTGCTCCATTTCTGTTTCTCGGCTGTTCTTTAATCCACTCTGACAGGCTCTGTGTCATCTTCCACTCAGTTCCACATGCTTTCTCGTCTCCCTTGGGTTTCTTTGAGGACACATGGCTGTTTTCACGTGTGTTGTTTAGTTCCCAACTCCTTGGGGACTTTCCGGAGGTCTCTTTACTACTGATTTCTCACTGAAGTCCCTCGTGGGGTCTTCGTACGACCCCAATCCTTTGGAATGTCTCGACGTCGGGTCTCAGCAGCCCGGAGTGTGACCCGCCTTGGTAGGCGGTCCACGGGCCCTCGAAGGGAGTGTGCGTGATGAATGTGTCAGGTCGAGGTGGTCACCAGCCCCAACGACTCACCGTGCTCACCCCATCGGTTCCTGACAGATGCGTGTTTCAACCCCGCTATGCACGCGGGCTTGTCTGTTTTCCTGCTGTTTCTGTCGGTTTTTGCTTCACGCATCCCAATCTCGGTTAGTAAGTGCGTTGATGTTTAGGGTTTTGGATCCTCTGGATGGGCTGGCCTCTTCATCATGGGAAATGGACTTTTTTTAAACCCCTGGTAACACCGTGGCTCCGAAACCTGCTTGGCCTGATATTATTGTAGCTACTCCAACAGCTTTTTAATTTTTCTTTTTGACAGACGTTAGCGTGGTGCACCATTCTCATCGTTCTACCTTTATCCCATCTGTGTTTTTCGGTTAGGAATAGGCTTTTTGTTGGCGGCACAGAGTTGGGTCTTTATTCCTTTGTCCAGTCTAGAAATCTCTACCTTCTAACGGGGGTACTGAGAACACGTACATCGAAAGGCATCACTGATGAGACTGGGCTCCATGTTACCTCCCGTTCGTTTGTAATCGTCCTACCTTGTTGTCGCTGTTCTGCCTCTTTTTCTGTCTCGTTGACGGAAGAGGTCACATCCCTGGCGGGTCAGCTTGGGTCCCTCGTGTCCTCTGCGTCGTGACTTGTCAGTTCGATCTCTCCTCCATCCGCCCGCTCGTGGGAATATAGTCGTAAGAGCCATCATAAGGTCCTCGCCCGTCTCCACGACAACCGGTGTCCGTGTTCCCCCGCTCCCCACTGGCTGGTTTTTCTCACGAGCACGTTTTCTGCGTCTTCGCCGGCCGGACGTTTGACCCGACGCCGCGAGCTTCGTCCGGTCGAGCGCCGGGTGGTTTTGGGTCGCCGTGGATGTGTTTTGAGCTTGGCTCTGGGAGCGAGCTGAGCTGCACGGAAGCGGGTTGATCCCAGCTTGGCTGGGTTGGGTCGGAGCCACACTTAGTCTGGTGATAAGTCCTCTTTGCTCCAGGCACGGCTTTCTGAGCACCCGCGGACACCTTGAGTCACGGGTCCCACAGTCGGGACAGGAAACACGCCCAACCACCCCTGCCCCATGCGAACCCAGGCATCACACTCTCATTCCTAGGGGCGAGCTTCCCCTTGGCCTTGAGCCTGGGGGGTGGGAGGGGCGCCCCCTGCAGGCAGGCGCCGTCATGTTACTTCCACTTACGCTTTAAACCCCCTACTAAACTGTCAGTGTGTTTGCTTTAGAGTACCCATACTTTGTAACAACATCTGTTTCTTTCATTGAAATATCGTCGACCTATAACATTGTGTAAGTTTAAGCGTGTCGATGTGATACACTGTTGCATTATTGCATTGCAGTAACTGCTGGGGTGTTAGCCGAGGCCTCCGTCATGCCACATAATTACCATTTATTTTCTGGGGTGGCACCAGTTCACATCTAGTCTCTCGTAACAGCATTTTTATTCTAAAATAAAACACAGAGACAGAAAACCACACCAAACACACGCACGCTGTACCATGGACTCCGAGGCGAACACCTTGGTGACTGCCACCGTGCGAGGAAGAGAGCTCGGTCCCCCGCCTTGGCCGCCCTGTTCGCGAGCGTCAGCTCAATCAAACTGTCCTACCCCCCCCCCCCGCAAGGAACCACCATTTCTGATTTCCACAGTAATTGCATCTTTTACAAAAAGTTTTATCATCCAAAGATGAATCCCCGGACATTGCAGCTCAGCCTTGCCCAATTTTTAAAATGTGACACATCCTTTAAGCATCTTTCATCCCATAAGTGCCTCCCATTCCTTCCGATCCGCGCATTGTCTGCGGGGAGCCCTGGCGCCTCTGGCGCCGTTGGCGTGCAGGCTCTCCCGGAGTCTGGGTTTTGCTGATAGCATTCTCGGCGTGCCCCTCGGCTGCGCGCCCCTCCTGCGTGCTGGCTGCTGCAGCCCGGGCCGGGTCACGCGCGGGCTCAGTCCCCTTCTGAGGATGCTGTTTGGTGTCTGCCAGGCAGCGGGAGGGACATAATTCCTGATCGTATCTCTTTTTTGTCCTGAGAAAAGCCACAGATTCTGAAAGCCTGTATCTACGCATTCATTTGGCATTGCAAAGGGTGATATTCTAATTCTGTCCTCTCTCTTGCTTATTTTGTCAACTGGCTTTTCAGGAATTTGGGGAAGAGTCATCTCACGGACCCACAGGCTCGCATTGCCAGGGCCTTCTCTTCTTCGCTGCAGCTGGGGACTTTCTGTCCCACTGTTGGGAGCGTGTTGGTGAATTCTCTCCGCTTTCTCTTGTGTGCGAGTGTCTTTATTTAACCCTCAACTCTGAAAGCGTTTTGCTGCTTATAGGATTTTAGGTTGACATTTAAAGATGGCACTCCGCTGCCTGGCCTCACTCTTCCAGTGAAAAATCAGCAGTTATTTTTATCTTTGTCGCTGTCTGTCATGTCCTTTCCCCCCCTCTGGATGCCTTTAAGATTTTTCTCTTCAGCGGGGACATCTAGCAGCTGGCCTATGACGTGTCTAATTGTGTTCTGTATTTATTTTGCATGATTTTACTGAATTTCTTAGATGGGTAGACTGATGTTTTCATCACAGAAAATTTCAGGTGATGACATCTCCGTATTTTTTCTCCCTTATTCTCGATCACGCATATGCTAGATCGCTCACTATTGTTCCACGGGTTCATTTTTTTTTAACTTTTTTTTTTTTTCTCCACGCTTACCTTATTCAAACTCTGACACCCTTGTCTTCAAGTTTAATGATCTTTCCTAGTGTGGGCTCGCATGGATTTTGCCATTTGTATTTCGAGTTTTGATCACTCTTTTTAAAGGTCTCTACCTCTCCATGCGTCATATATACATTTTAACCTGCAGATATTTTACCGTAGTCATCACAGGTATTCTAGGGTCCCTTTCTTATCATTTCAACACATCGAGCGTGTCTGTATTTATTTCCATTGATTATTTTCTTTCCTTTTGACTTTCCGTGAAAGATGCTGGCTTCATCCCACGGCTGATAATTTTCGTTCCTGTTTCTTTAAGTGACATATCGTCAACCTATAACACTGTGTAAGTTTAAGCGTGTCGAGCTGATACATTGTTGCCTTATTGCATTACGGTAACCGCTGGGGTGTTAGCTGAGGTCTCTGTCA
The DNA here is from genome assembly GCA_004027375.1 of Macroglossus sobrinus. Classification (NCBI taxonomy): domain Eukaryota; kingdom Metazoa; phylum Chordata; class Mammalia; order Chiroptera; family Pteropodidae; genus Macroglossus; species Macroglossus sobrinus. Next base: position 41,280 of record PVKZ01005692.1, read on the forward strand.
TGCCACATAATTACCATTTATTTTCTGGGGTGGCACCAGTTCATATCTAGTCTCTTGGCAACTTCGAGGGTTTCGTGGGGTGTCATTCAGCATACTCCCCACGCTGTGCGTTGCAGCCCCGGCCCCCGTGGGGACTTTTGGGTTTACAAGCGGCATTTTGGATGATCTGGGTTCTGCTGTCTTTCCGAAGAGTGTTAAATTCATTCTGGAAGGGGTCCTTCTCCACTGCCTCCCAACCGTTGTTCTCATAGCCTCTCCCGAGTATGTCATCGTCATCGATCTAGCCCTTCCGTCTTCATGTCCGTCCCCCTGCCGGCCACCCGGTTCCGATGGCCGTAGCTTTGCAGCGGCACTGGAGTCAGGACATGTGAGTCCTTCCCCTTCGTCCTTCTTTTTCAAGGTTACGTGGACTATGAGGGGTGTCTTGAGATTCCGTATGAATTACAGGATGCGTTTTTCTATTTCAGCAAAAAGAGTCGTTAGGGTTTTGCTGGGGGCTGCACCGAATCTGCAGGTCGCTTTGGGTCCTGCCGACATCTTAACATTAAGTCACCAGTCCATGAACACGGACATGTGTCCATCCATTATGTCTTCTGTAATTCGTTTCAGCCACGTTTTGTGGTTTTTACTCTAACGGTCTTGCATCTCCTTGGTTAAGTCATTCCTAAATAGTTTATTCTTTTTGATGCTATTGTAAACGGGATTCTTTGTTTTCAGAGGATTTTTTTCTGAGTCTAGACATGCAACTATGTTTTTACATTTCCACTTTATTTATGTAAATAAAAGTTGTTTTTATACTTTCTCCAGGATGTATAGTTGTTCTTGACCTCATGTAAGGGTTAATCTGATATGAGCTGGTCTGCCACTCGGGGAGGTCGTGACGTTCCCGTCACTGTCATGTCACACGTATGCTACACCCACCCGCTGTCCTTTGCATCACCCACGTGTTTCCCCTGTCCTTTGCTTTTTCTGTCCCTTCCTCAGCTACTATGTTTCCACTTAGGACCATTTCCTTGTGAATTCAGGACTCCCAGTGGGACGCTTCACGGAGAGTTTGTATCGATTACAGTTTACATACTTACAAAAGCAATTACTAGGATAATTTCAGTAAAAACCGTCTGGGGTCGTATTTACCCAGGCTGCGTGTACGGGTCTGGAGGACACGAGGGAGTGTTTGGCAGCGTTTTGCCCAGGGGACCACACATGTGTTCGGGGGTCTCTAACACGGGGCTCTCTGTCATGGCCAGCACGGCCCACAGCAGCCCCGTTTCACCCGGGCTGACTTTCCCTGAGAGGGTAAGGGGGCCCCCACATGCGAGCGCCCCGGTCCCTCCAAACGCTGGCGTCACCTGCTCCGGAGGGAGAGGTGGTTTCCAGGAGAGGTGAGTTCTTACACCGGGGTTTTTCCCTTCAAAGGCGGGTGAACACGCAGACGACAGCCTGGGCAGTGCGTGTGGTACCACACGACAGATCTGTCCTTCTGGAATCGTCCGTGGCCAACAGGTGCCAGTCTCAAAGCCAGCCAGGCCTGAGGCTGAGCTTCGGTTCTTACCCAGAGGGCTCTGCGGAAGTCACCCGGCCGCTCTAGGTCCCCATTCGTTTGACACTTAATGGAGACTGCGGTCCCCAGCTCCGCTATCTGTCACGACGACGGGAAGGGACAAAAGGTAATGCATGAGGCACAGAGGCGCGAGGCGCACCGAGCGGGCGCCCAGCACACGCCCTTCCCTTCCCCTCTCCTGCGGGCTCTCCCAGCCCCGGGGTAGGGGTGAGGGGGGCGGGGGACACGCTCTCCCCGGGACCCGTGGGGTGCGCCGCTCTCTAGGACTGTCCATTCGTGTGACCGTCCCTGGCCTCTGCCGGGCTCAGCGCGTCCTTGGCGGGGGCCCGGCATGGAGGAGGCGCTCTGTGCGGCTCTGCAGTGCGCGAGCGTGTCCATGGCGACGACACTCGACCGACACCTTCCCTGTGCGGACATGCGCAGACAGGAAGGTGTCCCGACGCCTCCCGGAGAGACGCGGTTCCCGTGGAAACAGGAACTGCGTGGCGGGGAAGACCCCAGCACGGCTGTGCGTGTGCGCGTGTGCGCGTGTGGATGCGTGTGCGCGCACGCGTGTGGGGGGAGCCGGCCTTGTAGTGAAGTGTGGGGAAGGCTTCACAGGTTGGACCAGTGGGACCAAGACGGTGCTCAGGACACGGGGACCCGCGTGGGGGGGGCCTCTCAGGGAGAGCGCCTCATCCTCCCTTCCCCCTTCCTCTCCGCCCTGCTGACCGCTCCGATCCTGGAAAGCACGCCCAGTGTCCACCAGGTGTGCCGGCCAGGTGTGCCGGCCCGCGGCTCGCCGGCGGACAAGCCCAGGTCCCAGCACGCAGCATCAAACTGCGGGAAGCATTTCGCCTCCATCAGCTCCGCTGACACCCCAGGAGTCCGCCTGCAGCACAAGGACCAGGAGCCACCTCCAGGCAAACCGGTGTCGGGGACACAGGACGCGTCACGTGACTCCGGCTCTGGGCCCCGGACACAGACGGGGGTGTGCTCCAGGTAAGGCGGCCGGGATGCCTCCTGCCACTGAGATGGAAGTGGAAACTCCCGGAGGACACGTGTCATCGCAGGACGGAGACGCTGCGCGCTGCCGAGCCCCGCCCCCCGCCGGGCCCCTCGGTGCTCCCCACCAGGCCCCCAGCCCCTCCGTGGCGCTAGGCCAGGCGATGTCGTTCCCGCAAAGCCCGATCCCGCAGCAAACGGGCCGCTGGGATGGAGTGGGAGTCTGTCCCCCGCGACCGTTTCTGGCCACACAGGGCCCCGTGCTCTCCGCGCCCATCACGACTTCAGTGCTCACGGCGCTGAGCATTCCCGCCGCCCCCGCCCCCCACGGCCTCTCTCCAGCCTGGGACTCGTCCTCAGCTGTGCCGGAGAGTCACGGAAGGCCACGGACTTGGGAAGCGGGAGGCACAGAGGTCATCTGAGACCCGCCGGCCTTGCAGCAGGTCGATGGCAGAGTGGACCCCGGGGTGGCGTGGCCGGGCCCTAGGACCCAGCTCCCCGCAGATCCGAACCCCGCTCGGATCTGCTCACATTGTTTCTAAAAACAGCCCGAGCTGATGGAGTGTGGCAGAGGCCCTGGCTTCGTCTCCCCTGTGTGGGCGGAGGGGGGCCGGGAGCTGGCGGGCGGGGGGCTTCCTCCCGCCGGGCCCGCCGCCAGCAGGGGGAGGTGGCGGCAGGAGCTGCAGCGGGTCCAGAAGGCAGGAGTCCCCGCGACGAGCGTGCGGCGGCCTCCCAGGGAAGCACAGGCCGCTCTTACAGAGAGCGTGGGACCGACCTTCGGGTGAGGTGGACCCTGCTCTCAGGCCTGGGTGCCTGGACCAGTGTTGGGCGTCTGCCCCCTGCAGTGTGGCCCTGGCACCTCCCCTCCCATGGACACCGGTGTCTGGCAGGGGGAGGCGGGCGAGCAGGGAGGGGTGTGCGCGCTGAGCTGAGGCCGTCAGAGCCGGGCCGTGTGCGCGCCATTCTCCGTCCTCCGGCCGCAGACAGCAGCCGCCAGGCTGGGTGCCCGGCCCCCAGACGGGCAGGAGACTCAGGAAGCAGCTCGCCCCCGACCGGCAGCCACGGCTCTGCCCCCCGGGCAGGGCGAGCCCAGTGGAGCCCAGGCGACCCCGTGGGCTTTGAGGCTGCGTGTGAGGCACAGTCACTATGGCAACTGCGGGCTGAGCCAGCCGCGCTCCGGGGCAGGCTGAGCCAGCCCTGAGCCAGCCCTGCGAGGCGGCCGGCTTTTCCTAAGTGAATTTACCAGCTCGATAACGTTACCAGATCAAACTCTCGGTAGCGAGTTCTGGAACTTAAAACACTGATTCTGCATTACGTCTAGAAGAAAAAGAACCCTATGAGTAGCTTAGAACATTCTGCAAGAGGAGAGCGAAGTTTGGGGCGCAGAGGGGAGGCTTGCTGCCTTAGACTTCGGGGCGCAGAGCCGCGGTGCGGAGCGGGGCCTGCAGGGAGCTGCCGGGCAGTGGGTGGAGGGCGCATGCGCGGGAGACCCTGCGCGTGTGGGAAGCTGAGGCGTGATCCGGGATCCCGGAGAAAGGGGGTTCGTTATTCAGTAATGCGAGACATCGTGGCGTACGTCTCCCACTGCCCAGCACGTCAGCTGAACCAACCCGACAGATGCGCTACAAAAGCGATGAAGTTAAATTTAAAAACGCAGGAGAAAGTCACCGTGACGTCGGGGTGGCGCGAAGGGTTTTTTCGCCAAGACCCCGCGAGCAGAAGCGGGGAGGGAGAGGCGGCTCGGGCCGCCGCGGCCGGACGAGCTACTTCTCCCCGCGGAGGGCAGCCGAGGCCAGGAGCGGGCTGGGGCTGGGGGGCTGGGGGTCTGGGGGGACACGCCTGCGGCTCGCGTGCTCGAAGGGTCAGGTTGCGACAGGACGTCCCGAGGAGCGAGTCGCGAAAGACGAGAAAAGACGCAGAAAAGCAGAACTCGCAGAGGGCGGGGGTGGCTGGCCAATCAGGGGACACACGGGTGACGTCACCCATCCGAAAAGGCCCGCCGTTATGCCGGGGTGCCCCCTTGCAGCCCTCAGAACGATGACATCAGGAAGTTTATGATGGCGGATGCCGCTGGGGGAGCGGGGTGCACAGAGCCTGGTGGGGTGCGCGAGGTGGGGGCAACTACGAACATTCTCAGGAAACTGCACGTCGGCTGCAGCCGGCGTTCCCGTCCCGTGTCACCCCGAGGGTGTCACAGCTGCACGAGGCGTCGTTCGCTGTGGCCGAGGATGAGGCATGCTGGCGACTGTCCAGCGGGAGCACAGCAGAGGGGACAGAGGCTTGGACACAGTCAGGGGGGCTGGACCAGCAAGCTCTCCAAACTGGCGTCAGAGCAGGGCCTGGCCTGGGACCCCCAGGGGAGCCTGGTCCCCGGGGCAGGAGTGTCTTTACCGGGTTTTGGGGGATGTCGCTCCCCATTCTGCCCACAGCCCATCCTTGGTCTCTCAAGCCCAGATCTGGGTCCACCGCCCCCTGCCCTCAGCTGCCTGCTCCCTAGTCAGGGCCAGCGGAGGCATCAGGAGCCTCTCCCCGACCCAGCCCGCACCCCGGAGGTCAGAAGGGCCACCCCTCGTGTCCCTGAGCCCCACTCTCATTCCCTCACCTCCTCTGGGTCCCTGAGCCCCACCCCCGCCGTGCTGTCCCAACAGGAGGAGCTCTGTGTCAGTTCCCTCGCCGTGCTCTGCGGGGATCCTGGCAGCTCTGAACCCCAGGAGGCCGGTGGGGGCCCTATCTGCCACCTGCCTGCTCACTCGCCACGCGGGCCTTCCAGCTCTGCACAGGTCACCCTCGTCGCCACCGCCTGGCCTCCAAGCTGCGTCTGACCCGCAGTGGGGTCTCCGCCCACGCCAGGACGGCCCCGGCCAGGCCCCCGCGTGTCCAGGGCTGTCCCCCCCCCCAAGTGTGGCCTGCTTGGTGTCCTCAGCAGCCAGCCCTGTCCCTGGCTCCACCTCTGCCTGGTGCTTCCGAGGCTTTGATTCCCAGAGAACTCTCCAGAGAGCCAGAGCCAGGGACAGGTGTCTGGGGGCGGGGCCTCCAGAAGGCTTCTCAGCCACAGCCATCCTTCAAGAAACATCACAGAGAGTTTCTGCTTGAAATTCAGCATGACACCCAGCCGGGCTGGTGACACCTGACACATAAGCTGACTGTTTCCTGGACTCTGCCATTCTGTCCTCCTCCCCCCACCAGTTGTCAGCACCGGATGTGCGCTGGGCTTGGAGCCAGCCGCCTTGCCCCAGCCCCTTCCTTCTGCCCAGGGCCCTCAGGCCGCAATCCGCCACCGTGACCTCCGTGCTGCCAACATTGCCACCGCGGGCGGTCCACTTGGCCTCGGACGTCTGCATGCCAATGAAGCTCCAGGAGCCAGAACATGTCCAAACCCGATGGTTGGCAACAGTGACAGCTCACGAGGGTCCCCTGCTCGGAGCTGGCATTTTGCAAAATGCTGATGTGGCTGAATGTCCGAACGTGTGGCCAGCGGGGAGGCGCCTGAAGCAGGACAGATGGCGCCAGGCCAGCCCTGGCTCTCACTGGCTGCTCCGGCCCCCTCTTGCCATCTGTTGAGAGGGCTCTTCCAAGGTTGCTGGAGGCAGGGTGGGTGGGGCCTGGCGGAGCAGGGACGTGCACGGGGGTGGGGGGATGGGGGAGGGCGTCAGTTACGAGCCCTGATCTGTGCACAGCACCTCACGGCAAGCGTGAGCCTGCCCTTCCCGTGGACTCGTATTGCTGCCCTGGTTCCAGGAAATTAAATGGCCGGAGAGGCGGAGACGCCAGGCCCAGTGCAGAGGGGCGGGGTACAAGCCCCGCCCCTGCTGTGGATGGACCCCGCACCATGCACGCGGGCTGGGGGCCGCGTATGGCGCAGGCGTCTTGGAGGGCGGCGCTGGCGGGCGTCCCGGGACCGTGCCCAGCCCGGGGGACTCCTGGAGGGGTCCTGTCTCTGCAGCCGGAAGCTGGTCCTGGGGTGCCAGGGCCTTCCCAAGTGTGAGCCTGGGTCTGACAATCAGAAGCACCCTGGGCGACATGAAGACGTGGGCCCCAGTGGGAAGTCGCGTGTCTGAGGAAGAGTGTGTGTGTGTTTGCACGCGTGCAGGTGTGTGCCCATGTATGCACGATTGTGTGTGAGTGTGCATACCTGTCTACGTGTGGGCAGAGATGGGACAC